>JBAMJV010010972.1:0-19606 GCA_037951105.1 Echinarachnius parma | reverse complement strand
CTGACTACTTGAGCAAAGATGAATTAAGGGGTTTCAGGGAAAGAACGCCGTCGTCAGGGTTTTCTATAGCTCAGTCGGTCTAGAGCCACCGGTCTAGCAATCCGGAGGTCTCGGGTTCGAATCCCGTTGGAATCCCATTAATTCTTTGCTCCACTTTTAATCAACAATATATTCTTGGTCAGTTTCTCTATATGTTTGAATTAATTATTACAAAAAGCTGTATCGCTTCGGCGATCCCCTCGCATATATCCCCAAGTTGATCTTTAACTCAGTTTCGGGTTCATGTCAGGTTTATAAAGCTTCTGACTACTTGAGCAAAGATGAATTAAGGGGTTTCAGGGAAGAACGCCGTCGTAGGGTTGTTCTATAGCTCAGTCGGTAGAGCACCGGTCTAGCAATCCGGAGGTCTCGGGTTCTGAATCCCGTTGGAATCCCATTTTTCTTTGCTCACTTTTAATCACAATATATTCTTGGTCAGTTTCTCTATATGTTTGAATTAATTATTACAAAAAGCTGTATCGCTTCGGCGATCCCTCGCATATATCCCCAAGTTGATTTTAATCAGTTTCGGGTTCATGTCAGGTTTATAAAGCTTCTGACTACTTGAGCAAAGATGAATTAAGGGGTTTCAGGGCAAGAAACGCCGTCGTAGGGTTTTCTATAGCTCAGTCGGTAGAGCACCGGTCTAGCAATCCGGAGGTCTCGGGTTCGAATCCCGTTGGAATCCCATTTTTTCTTTGTCTCACTTTTAATCACAATATATTCTTGGTCAGTTTCTCTATATGTTTGAATTAATTATTACAAAAAGCTGTATCGCTTCGGCGATCCCTCGCATATATCCCCAAGTTGATTTTAATCAGTTTCGGGTTCATGTCAGGTTTATAAAGCTTCTGACTACTTGAGCAAAGATGAATTAAGGGGTTTCAGGGAAGAACGCCGTCGTAGGGTTTTCTATAGCTCAGTCGGTAGAGCACCGGTCTAGCAATCCGGAGGTCTCGGGTTTGAATCCCGTTGGAATCCCATTTTTCTTTGCTCACTTTTAATCACAATATATTCTTGGTCAGTTTCTCTATATGTTTGAATTAATTATTACAAAAAGCTGTATCGCTTCGGCGATCCCTCGCATATATCCCCAAGTTGATTTTAATCAGTTTCGGGTTCATGTCAGGTTTATAAAGCTTCTGACTACTTGAGCAAAGATGAATTAAGGGGTTTCAGGGAAGAACGCCGTCGTAGGGTTTTCTATAGCTCAGTCGGTAGAGCACCGGTCTAGCAATCCGGAGGTCTCGGGTTCGAATCCCGTTGGAATCCCATTTTTCTTTGCTCACTTTTAATCACAATATATTCTTGGTCAGTTTCTCTATATGTTTGAATTAATTATTACAAAAAGCTGTATCGCTTCGGCGATCCCTCGCATATATCCCCAAGTTGATTTTAATCAGTTTCGGGTTCATGTCAGGTTTATAAAGCTTCTGACTACTTGAGCAAAGATGAATTAAGGGGTTTCAGGGAAGAACGCCGTCGTAGGGTTTTCTATAGCTCAGTCGGTAGAGCACCGGTCTAGCAATCCGGAGGTCTCGGGTTCGAATCCCGTTGGAATCCCATTTTTCTTTGCTCACTTTTAATCACAATATATTCTTGGTCAGTTTCTCTATATGTTTGAATTAATTATTACAAAAAGCTGTATCGCTTCGGCGATCCCTCGCATATATCCCCAAGTTGATTTTAATCAGTTTCGGGTTCATGTCAGGTTTATAAAGCTTCTGACTACTTGAGCAAAGATGAATTAAGGGGTTTCAGGGAAGAACGCCGTCGTAGGGTTTTCTATAGCTCAGTCGGTAGAGCACCGGTCTAGCAATCCGGAGGTCTCGGGTTCGAATCCCGTTGGAATCCCATTTTTCTTTGCTCACTTTTAATCACAATATATTCTTGGTCAGTTTCTCTATATGTTTGAATTAATTATTACAAAAAGCTGTATCGCTTCGGCGATCCCTCGCATATATCCCCAAGTTGATTTTAATCAGTTTCGGGTTCATGTCAGGTTTATAAAGCTTCTGACTACTTGAGCAAAGATGAATTAAGGGGTTTCAGGGAAGAACGCCGTCGTAGGGTTTTCTATAGCTCAGTCGGTAGAGCACCGGTCTAGCAATCCGGAGGTCTCGGGTTCGAATCCCGTTGGAATCCCATTTTTCTTTGCTCACTTTTAATCACAATATATTCTTGGTCAGTTTCTCTATATGTTTGAATTAATTATTACAAAAAGCTGTATCGCTTCGGCGATCCCTCGCATATATCCCCAAGTTGATTTTAATCAGTTTCGGGTTCATGTCAGGTTTATAAAGCTTCTGACTACTTGAGCAAAGATGAATTAAGGGGTTTCAGGGAAGAACGCCGTCGTAGGGTTTTCTATAGCTCAGTCGGTAGAGCACCGGTCTAGCAATCCGGAGGTCTCGGGTTCGAATCCCGTTGGAATCCCATTTTTCTTTGCTCACTTTTAATCACAATATATTCTTGGTCAGTTTCTCTATATGTTTGAATTAATTATTACAAAAAGCTGTATCGCTTCGGCGATCCCTCGCATATATCCCCAAGTTGATTTTAATCAGTTTCGGGTTCATGTCAGGTTTATAAAGCTTCTGACTACTTGAGCAAAGATGAATTAAGGGGTTTCAGGGAAGAACGCCGTCGTAGGGTTTTCTATAGCTCAGTCAGTAGAGCACCGGTCTAGCAATCCGGAGGTCTCGGGTTTGAATCCCGTTGGAATCCCATTTTTCTTTGCTCACTTTTAATCACAATATATTCTTGGTCAGTTTCTCTATATGTTTGAATTAATTATTACAAAAAGCTGTATCGCTTCGGCGATCCCTCGCATATATCCCCAAGTTGATTTTAATCAGTTTCGGGTTCATGTCAGGTTTATAAAGCTTCTGACTACTTGAGCAAAGATGAATTAAGGGGTTTCAGGGAAGAACGCCGTCGTAGGGTTTTCTATAGCTCAGTCGGTAGAGCACCGGTCTAGCAATCCGGAGGTCTCGGGTTCGAATCCCGTTGGAATCCCATTTTTCTTTGCTCACTTTTAATCACAATATATTCTTGGTCAGTTTCTCTATATGTTTGAATTAATTATTACAAAAAGCTGTATCGCTTCGGCGATCCCTCGCATATATCCCCAAGTTGATTTTAATCAGTTTCGGGTTCATGTCAGGTTTATAAAGCTTCTGACTACTTGAGCAAAGATGAATTAAGGGGTTTCAGGGAAGAACGCCGTCGTAGGGTTTTCTATAGCTCAGTCGGTAGAGCACCGGTCTAGCAATCCGGAGGTCTCGGGTTCGAATCCCGTTGGAATCCCATTTTTCTTTGCTCACTTTTAATCACAATATATTCTTGGTCAGTTTCTCTATATGTTTGAATTAATTATTACAAAAAGCTGTATCGCTTCGGCGATCCCTCGCATATATCCCCAAGTTGATTTTAATCAGTTTCGGGTTCATGTCAGGTTTATGAAGCTTCTGACTACTTGAGCAAAGATGAATTAAGGGGTTTCAGGGAAGAACGCCGTCGTAGGGTTTTCTATAGCTCAGTCGGTAGAGCACCGGTCTAGCAATCCGGAGGTCTCGGGTTCGAATCCCGTTGGAATCCCATTTTTCTTTGCTCACTTTTAATCACAATATATTCTTGGTCAGTTTCTCTATATGTTTGAATTAATTATTACAAAAAGCTGTATCGCTTCGGCGATCCCTCGCATATATCCCCAAGTTGATTTTAATCAGTTTCGGGTTCATGTCAGGTTTATAAAGCTTCTGACTACTTGAGCAAAGATGAATTAAGGGGTTTCAGGGAAGAACGCCGTCGTAGGGTTTTCTATAGCTCAGTCGGTAGAGCACCGGTCTAGCAATCCGGAGGTCTCGGGTTCGAATCCCGTTGGAATCCCATTTTTCTTTGCTCACTTTTAATCACAATATATTCTTGGTCAGTTTCTCTATATGTTTGAATTAATTATTACAAAAAGCTGTATCGCTTCGGCGATCCCTCGCATATATCCCCAAGTTGATTTTAATCAGTTTCGGGTTCATGTCAGGTTTATAAAGCTTCTGACTACTTGAGCAAAGATGAATTAAGGGGTTTCAGGGGAAAGAACGCCGTCGTATGGGTTTTCTATAGCTCAGTCGGTTAGAGCACCGGTCTAGCAATCCGGGATGGTCTCGGGTTCGAATCCCGTTGGAATCCCATTTTTCTTTGCTCACTTTTAATCACAATATATTCTTGGTCAGTTTCTCTATATGTTTGAATTAATTATTACAAAAAGCTGTATCGCTTCGGCGATCCCTCGCATATATCCCCAAGTTGATTTTAATCAGTTTCGGGTTCATGTCAGGTTATAAAGCTTCTGACTACTTGAGCAAAGATGAATTAAGGGGTTTCAGGGAAGAACGCCGTCGTAGGGTTTTCTATAGCTCAGTCGGTAGAGCACCGGTCTAGCAATCCGGAGGTCTCGGGTTCGAATCCCTGTTGGAATCACCATTTTCTTGCTCGACTTTTAATCACAATATATTCTTGGTCAGTTTCTCTATATGTTTGAATTAATTATTACAGAAAAGCTGTATCGCTTCGGCGATCCCTCGCATATATCCCCAAGTTGATTTTAATCAGTTTCGGGAGTTCATTGGTCAGACTATAAAGCTTCTGACTACTTGAGGCAAAGATGAATAAAGGGGTTTCAGGGAAGAACGCCGTCGTAGGGTTTTCTATAGCTCAGTCGGGTAGAGCACCGTTCTAGCAATCCGGAGGTCTCGGGTTCGAATCCATTTTTCTTTGCTCACTTTTAATCACAATATATTCTTGGTCAGTTTCTCTATATGTTTGAATTAATTATTACAAAAAGCTGTATCGCTTCGGCGATCCCTCGCATATATCCCCAAGTTGATTTTAATCAGTTTCGGGTTCATGTCAGGTTTATAAAGCTTCTGACTACTTGAGCAAAGATGAATTAAGGGGTTTCAGGGAAGAACGCCGTCGTAGGGTTTTCTATAGCTCAGTCGGTAGAGCACCGGTCTAGCAATTAGACCGCAGGCCGAGGGCCATTATCGTTTCATCTCGTGCTTCAAATTTTGTATCTAGCTAGTTTTTGTCGACATGTGTAAAAGTAGTATTGAAATCATACCTGAAACTCGTCAAGAATAAAACCTGCACATTTTCTGAAAATATGAAAAAAACCAAAAAAAAATTGCCACAATTTTTCAGTTTCGACGGTAGAAAGAACAATCACAGTACGTTGCTCATAGCGTGATTTGTGGACTGACCAATCACGCTCTTTGTTTCATGCGCACAATATCCGGGCCCAAACGTAAACAACAACACGTCACTGGATCATTGCTGCCACTATTTCGTTCGGTGCGACAGAAAGTTTCGAGGCAAGTAAATCCGACTTCTGTGTCATACATGTCATCGACACTCATAGCAAGTTTATACCATATAGTGATAAAAACTATGAAAAGTGCAAGGAGTGTGCAGCTAAGTGGATAACATTGGAAGAGAGGTTGGAAAGTGAAATTGCAATAGACGTTTTTGAAACAAACACTGAAGTAAAGGTGTGGGACAAGTCAGTCATGGCTGTAATGACGCGACGAGGCACAACTCAGCTAGAGCAGAGGGCGGCTGGCCAGAGGAAATTAAAGACGTGAAGGAGAAGTCTCCAAGAATCTTCAGATTGTAGGAGGCAGATTAAACCCAAGAAGAAGAAGATGACTGTAACTCGGAACTGGCAGGTACGTTATAATATGAACAGATCTAGCGCTACGACTTCATCAAATGAAATGTATTCCCATTTTACCAAAATTAAATTGCACTAAAAAAAAGAGAAGAACTTCCTATTAAATACTAGACCTAATGTAGTGAAATTTGTGATTTCAAGTTCGATGTTAGTGTTGGTAATCTCAAGATCACGAACCAAATGACAACATCACAAATTACTGAAATGCTCGGAGCTGTAATATGATTGACATGTTCTATTTTGGTTTGACAGCGTATGATTTAAAATTGTATATCCTACCTGATGAAATTTAAATGCCTTTTCTGACTGATTTCACTTTTGTTTACTAGCCTTTTCGCGTGAAATTGTGAGAGGATCACATAAAGGCATGACGTCCAATCGGTGTTGACCTATCAATGACATGATTAATGTGAACAGTATCACCTGTCTAAAGTACCTTCTCAACACCAACTTCAACAATCTACCTGAAATCACCTAATAATGACTCATAGATTTTCATATTTAGAATGATTTTGATTTGTAAAAAAAATAATTTTTTTTTCTCCCTTCTACTTTTCTTGAATTATTTTAAAAACCTGCAGATGCTGAGAAGACACAGCTATTTACAGAATAGCCCATGAAGAGCTATCAAGACTCAAGTGAAAAAAGCAGCTGCCCGCGTTGTACACTGCGATTACAGATCCACCACATCTTCTTCGCTCGTGACAGCCCTTGGGTGGGACCGACTACACATCCGGCGACTCTTTGCACAGTGCACGCTCTTTTACTAAATCCATCATCAGCTAGTCCATATGCCTTTCCCACCAGAAGTCCGCCAAGCCAACTATTATTCAAGACATGATCACAACCTGAAGTTCATCGTTCCATTATCTACTATTGACTCGTACAAGTTCTCCTTTTATCCACGGACCATACGAGTCTGGAACCATCTACCTGGGCCGGTCGTCAATACAACAGGACTGACTACCTTTCAAATGGCTACATTACCCACCATTAGAGTAGTGCAGCCTCCTGTGGGCTTCCACGTTGTTTAAATGTCACTATACTTGTTTGTTTACTTGCGCATTTCACTCTTGCATCTTTATTGTACATAAATGCAAAGTGAAAATTGTATTATGGCACATCCTGCATGACGACACACCACGATATCATCCTAGTATAGCTTTGCAGCTGCATCAAGGATTACCTCATCAAGTATCAAGTAAGTGTCAGCAAGTGAGGATTCCTCTGTACCAAAGAGACTGCTTTGGTCAAGTTTTCATACGGACATCAACCCCCTACCAGCCATCACTTATAAACTGATTATATTTGCAAGTGCGTTGCATTATCTGCAATGGAGCTAAGTATATCCTTGAAAAGTCTACTGATATAGGCAGATATGAATCTATGGTTACCATGTTCCATCCATGTGCAAATGGGTACCCATCTAGCAAGAGTGCTACATGTAGGTAAAGAAGTGTCATAAAGTATTTATGAATTTATGCTCACCGTATAAACATGAACCAATATTTGTTTGACAAATCTGATTCCTGATACATTTTGACTAATTTTAATTTTCATGACAATCTGGAAAGTAATTGTTTTTTATTATTAATTTATCTATCTATTTATTTTGTTGTTGTTATAACATGACACTTGTAAGTTGTTTTCATCATGTAATATTTTACCCAAAATAATGGAAGAAAATAGATGTTGGGAGATTGTGGTTTCTGGACTTGTATTCACTGCTTATGAATAGATACACTGTACTAGTGTAGGTATATATATTTGGACTGGGTGGGATTGTACGCTGGTGCATTTAGTATTTTGTTCCATTATGACAAATATATCAATACTAGCTGTACCCGCGGAAATCCGCGGGTTTTTGTAAGAGAAAGACGATGATGACATACACCACTTTACTTTACTAAATATCCCACAGTCATCATTTAAATAGTAAGACAAAATAGACTCGGGCGACTCAATCCCGCCCCCAACAACCCGTCGGGGCCCCGTCCAACGATACATCCGGCCTATGTATAACAAAATCATGATGATTTAGTATCCACGCAAAGTTATTCCAGTTATCCCCCATATGATCCATAATTTGTTCCGCTTGTATTGAAATAGATACAATACACTATGTATGTGTTCTTGCTAATAAAGTAGCTTCGCCGCTCAGCTCACCTCCCTCCCCTCCCCCTCCCTCCCCCCCCCCCCCCCCCCGCGGCTCCAATTGCCTGTATGACAAATAACCTGTCGTGTCCCCTACACATTTCATATCATAAACTAAGTTCTCCCGCATATACCTTTGTTCATATTTTTGTGAAACCCGATGATACATGTATATTCCTTTGAAAGGAATAGTAACCGTATATAGCCTACATGCATTTGCATACTACATGAGCAGATACTTCCCCCATCCATTCTACCCCACCCCCGATAATTAGATACAGTACACTATGTTCGTGTTCTTGCTAGCTTCGCCGCTGCCCCCCCCCCCCCCCCCCCCCCGTGTCTTCAATTGCCTGCATGACACATAACCCGTCGTGTCCCCTACACAATTCATATCCAACTAAGTTCTCCCGCGTATACATTTTTTATATTCTTGTGAACCCGATGATAGCCGTTATACATGCATTGCATAATAAATGAGCAGATACCTCCCCGTCCATTCTACCCCCACCACCCACCCCCACCCCGTCGGCGTCTCTCCTGGTACTGCATGCTAGCTTCGTGGCTTACTTAATACATCTTACCACAAGCTGGCGCAATTATAGTATCGTGTACGGTAGGGCGAATAGAGACGATGGTCAGCAGGTCAGTGAGCTATGCAAATAAACTACGGTTCGGTGGGGTGATTAGATGACTCCGCGACGTGTATCACGGCTGTACAGCCATTGCGCGTTGTATAACCGCAGCTAAATTGAAGTTGTCGCATTTTGTCGTCGATGCACTTACAAACACAATGCCAATCGGCAATAGCGATCAGTACCATACCATCCGCGTAATATAAATATTGATATTTATCAAAACCATAGTAGATTCGCAACGTATTATATCCAAAATGGTTTCTCAATATATTATTTGTTTTTATCTACTCCAATTTATATTCTTACAAATAATTTTACGGCGATAAATCGTTAGTCAGTGATCGGCGCCTTAACTTTAGCAACCGGCATTGCTGACTTTCCCTTTTCTTCGATCTGGAGGACGACCACGGGGCGGGAGCGACTCGGGTATACCTTATTGTCCTCCGCAAAACGTATATCCTTCGATCCCGACGGTCGGGGAGTCGCCGAACTCTCGGGGTGAGGATATCTCGAGTGGGGACACATTTGGGGGGTTGAAGCTTACCGTATTAATATAATAGATGTAAGATGAATAAGTTACACATTTTAATGATCAGGATTAGTAATTGAAAGGTTTTCATATAAGTTTATGTTTTATGGTGTACAATGTGGTTATTTGACAATTTGTGCAAGTAATGTTTCTTCCATGTCTGCCTTCTTTTAACTGTAGTATTTTGCTGTTAAGATTAACATTAACACACTAGTATGTAATCTATAGAACCTGTTTTGCATATTTGCACTCTGTAGTGAGTAAAGAAATGGAATAGTGAAAGCATGAATTTTTTAATGAATAGGTTTGATTCAGCTTAGGAAGAATTTTGATGTACATGTAAAACATGTCCATATGCTCATATTATTTTTTGTATTTTCTTTACAAACTAATGAAATTAAGAAAAATATTATTTTTGCCAATGTTATGTTTAAAAACAAAGAAAACAAATCCTCAGAGGCAAGTAATAGGGAAGTTGATTGTATGTCTGGTTTACATGCTTTGAATGAATCAATGAAACAGTACACCATGATATTTAATATTTGAAATACTGTACAATGACCATGTACACAATCTTCTGGAGCAGACAAATAGCATTGTTATTAATGAGTTAGTTTGAGCGTTGTTATAAAACAATAACATTATAAATTAATTGCAAACATAGAGAAAACTGACTAGAACTATTTAAATGAAATACATACACCTGGGAGATTTTTTTCAATAGCCAGAAAATTTTACCTCATTATGATAATAATTTTGTTATGCCTCCAATGAGTCTACTTCATAATATGCATTACTTCTACTGTTTTGTATTTTGCCCAATTACCAGAACTTCATATGCTAGATACATGTATGCAGATTTTAAATGCATTGAGATAGATAAAAGAAGATCATAAAGATTTTGTAGTAAATATGGACAATTTGACTTATCTTATGTCTTTTTTCTTACAACTTTCTAATCGTGTTCTAATATCAATTAATTTGGTGTGATAAATAAGTGCATTGTCTGGACTCTGGATTGTTTGTATGTTTGTGTTCATGTATGTTTTGGTGTGTGGGTGTGTGTGTGTGTGTGTGTGTATGAGAGAGAGAGAGAGAGAAAACAAGATAGATATGGGAAGAGAGAGAAGTTGTCTGTGTATGTGTGTGTGTGTTTTTTTAATATTTATTTAACTTATTTATGTATGTTTTAATTGTTATTTTATTATTATTAATATTATTTATTTGTATTTATCTATTTATTTAAGTTTTTATTTTTATTTTGTTTATTTTTATTTTTTATTTTTTGTTGGGGGGGGGGGGGGGGGGGGGGGAGGGGGGAGGGGGGTGGTAATTGCTGATCTCTCCGTCTCCCCTCTATTTCTCTCCTCTATTTATTTCCTCAAAGAAAAAGTCCACCCTGAAAATAAGTTGGTTTAAATAGAAGCAGAAAATGTTTCATCATGGAGTTATCAAGTTGTGTTTGATTGATCACACCTACAAAAATTCATGACTTTCTTATTTTTAATCAGAAATTCACATTCAGATTATTGAATAAAACAAACTATTCATGGTAGGGCAATGCATTGCAAATTAAACAACAGGTTAAATTAACAAAATATAACACAATGGGCAATATTTACAAGAAGTAAATTCTTCACTGTCACGTTTCTCTCTTTTTTTATGCCATTATCTAAACTAACTTAGTTTTAGGGTGGACTTTCCCTTTAAAATAAAAAGACAATTATATCACAATCCATTCTAAGACAGACAGTCACTAATGGATAGCATTTCCCGAAGTAAATGGTACTAGATTCATGCTGGTGGCGATTGCATTATGCCTCCATGCCATGCCCCCTTTCGGAGCCGACCAGTGCCCCGCAGCTCAGGCGACAATGGCCTGATGATCTTCGTTAGCCGAAGTGCTAGTGGCGTATCGGTTCTTTTCGTAAAATTATTTATCAACTTCTAATGTGTTTTTGGTAATTTATTAAGGTGGTACTCATTCCTTATCTATTTCGGAATCAATTCCTCTAAACGACTAAATTTACTGTGAGTTTAGTTTCCATGTAAACAACAAAATCCAGATAAAGTTTGTGTCATTACATCGCATCAAAACAAACTTTTAGCACAACGATAAAACAAGCGATCTGATTGGCCCTAGCTTATAGGACACTGTTACGTTCTAATGAGAGATGCACTGGGATTGGATTATTTTTCAGAGCGTGTTACAAAACAAAATTCCAAGTTTTTTCTACTTTTTGACAAAATGTGCACTTTTTCAGCTTGACGAGTTATGAATTTGTGTTCAGTGACCTTTTCACTACCCACATGCCCAAATTCAGGTAGATACGAGATTTGAAGCACGAAAGTCAAGAAATAAGGCGATTTTCACGGTTCGGCCCGCGGTCTAAATCCGGAGGTCTCGGGTTCGAATCCCGTTGGAATCCCATTTTTCTTTGCTCACTTTTAATCACAATATATTCTTGGTCAGTTTCTCTATATGTTTGAATTAATTATTACAAAAAGCTGTATCGCTTCGGCGATCCCTCGCATATATCCCCAAGTTGATTTTAATCAGTTTCGGGTTCATGTCAGGTTTATAAAGCTTCTGACTACTTGAGCAAAGATGAATTAAGGGGTTTCAGGGAAGAACGCCGTCGTAGGGTTTTCTATAGCTCAGTCGGTAGAGCACCGGTCTAGCAATCCGGAGGTCTCGGGTTCGAATCCCGTTGGAATCCCATTTTTCTTTGCTCACTTTTAATCACAATATATTCTTGGTCAGTTTCTCTATATGTTTGAATTAATTATTACAAAAAGCTGTATCGCTTCGGCGATCCCTCGCATATATCCCCAAGTTGATTTTAATCAGTTTCGGGTTCATGTCAGGTTTATAAAGCTTCTGACTACTTGAGCAAAGATGAATTAAGGGGTTTCAGGGAAGAACGCCGTCGTAGGGTTTTCTATAGCTCAGTCGGTAGAGCACCGGTCTAGCAATCCGGAGGTCTCGGGTTCGAATCCCGTTGGAATCCCATTTTTCTTTGCTCACTTTTAATCACAATATATTCTTGGTCAGTTTCTCTATATGTTTGAATTAATTATTACAAAAAGCTGTATCGCTTCGGCGATCCCTCGCATATATCCCCGAGTTGATTTTAATCAGTTTCGGGTTCATGTCAGGTTTATAAAGCTTCTGACTACTTGAGCAAAGATGAATTAAGGGGTTTCAGGGAAGAACGCCGTCGTAGGGTTTTCTATAGCTCAGTCGGTAGAGCACCGGTCTAGCAATCCGGAGGTCTCGGGTTCGAATCCCGTTGGAATCCCATTTTTCTTTGCTCACTTTTAATCACAATATATTCTTGGTCAGTTTCTCTATATGTTTGAATTGATGACCTATATAGATACAAATCAAGATAAATATAAATTTGGTGTTGAAATAAAATTATGGACAAGGGAAAATCATTAGATTAAATCGAAATCCTTCCAGTAGAACAGACGTGTTGTTATCGAAATGCTGCGCAAAATGCTTCTTTATTTGACCATCCTTTCAAATTTACTTTCGGATCGCGCAATCTCCGTAGAAAGCTTAACAACGCTGCGCGTGCCAGGATGCTAATACGCGCACATTGTTCATCTTCAAACACCCATTGTGACGTAAATTACGTCACCGGTCAATATAACGGCGTTATATTGACTGGTCGGTCAATATAACGCTTCTCATCCTTGTGGCGATGGTCACGTGACATCATTTTGACCAATCGCACACCAGTATCTTTATAGGTCATATAATATATTCTATTATATCCCTTCTCGTAAGATTGTTGCATTAGGAGTGTACACAACAAGAAAAAGAATAGTTTTGACTAGGAAAGACGTTTCCCGGTGAATAGTATACAAATGATGCGCAGGTATGAGTGGGTCGGTAGGAATTGTTTGCACAAGGTAACTATGGAACTGTTAAACCCACGAGGCGAAGCCGAGTGGGTTTAGACTAGTTTCCATAGTTACCGCGTGCAAACAATTCCACCGACCCATGAAATAAACTTGCGCATCATCCGTTTTATAGAATGGGCATTGTTACGCCCCCAAAAAAGTCAAAAATAAAAAATTAGAAAAATTACCGGATGCATGAAATTATTTTACCGGACGCATGACATTTTTTACCGGACGCATAACATTTTTACCGGACGCATGATTTTTTTACCGGACGCATGACTTTTCATGCATCCAGTACAATTAATTGTCTGCACAAATTTTGCTCTCAACCAATGTTAATGCGCGTACTCATGAATGGAAAGGTAGCGCAATACGCGCTCTGCGCTAGGAATATTAGGCAAAGGGGGCCAGTGTCACAAACAGAACACAGCTCAGTAAGTGATGGTGCCATGATCAATGGTTTGTTTTTCTTTATATTAATACTATCAATGGTTTGTTTTTCTTTATATTATACTTTACTTTGATTTGAACGATACAGGTGGAAGGGATATAAAACAAATATACAATGACTCATTCTCGGAACAAGCTAAAACTATTCGCACTCGGGAACAACAATAGTACCATTTTCCCTCGGGCCGATGGCCCTCGGGAGAACAGTACTATTTGATGTTCCTTCGATGCGAATAGTTTTAGCTAGATCCTCGAGTGTCATTGTATATTTGTATACTGTCCTTGTTAAAGAATAGGGCACTAATTACGATCCTGGACCGCGAGTTAGTGGACCGTAACATTTTTACGGTCGCGACAGGTGACCCGACCATACATGGCAGGAAAACTGTTCACCAAAAATTAGTCGACCATCAGGCATTACGTCATACATGCGCAGAACAGATGCGCACTCGTATTTTACGGTCGACCGTGTTTACGGTCCAGGATCGTAAGCACCCTATTGCCATGTGTGGGCAGGGTATACAGGGCACAGTTTATATTGCTACAGCATTTGTAACTATGTAAGTTAATAACGCTGAGCCAATATGTATTTTGCACTGCCACTAGAAATGCTCTTCTTGGAGAAAATAAATAATACTGTCCTTGTTAAAGATTGCCATGTGTGCGGGGTATACAGGGCACAGTTTATATTGCTACAGCGCAGTTCACCATTTGTAACTATGTAAGTTAATAACGCTGAGCCAATATGTATTTCGCACCGCCACTAGAAATGCTCTTCTTGGAGAAAATGAATTCTACTGTCCTTGTTAAAGATTGCCATGTGTGGGGGTATACAGGGCACTGTTTATATTGCTACAGCACAGTTCACCATTTGTAACTACGTAAGTTCATGCACCCAAAAAAATGCTTAGCCAATGTGTTTTTCGCACTGACACCATGCGCAAGGCATCCGCAAGTACGGATCACACATCTGATTACAAAGCTGAACCATCTTTGCAAAATGTGCACCAGTGTTGTATGCCTCGAGGCCGGCATCGTCCTTGGCCTTGGCCTCAAAGCCTCATGTCTCGGCCTCGGCCTCGTCCTTGGAGGCTTATGTCTTGATGTCTCGGCTCGAGGCCGGAGCAAGGCAGCAACAAACGCGGTCATTTAATTAGTCTGTAAATGTCTTGACTCTTGATTGTTTTGATGCTAATTTGCTAGCCTTAATAATTCTTATTTCAATTATTCAGTTTTCCACATACATTTCTAAAGACATCAGGTAATTCTATAGCTAGCTGAATACCACTTCTGGAGGGCTGGGGAGCGGTAGTGATTTTTGAGCACTAGCTTGCATCCAGTACATTTTATCAGGGTTGGCACTTCTTATCTCTAGCCCCTGGGCGCTAATGTCTCAGCAGAGGATTAGAGGATTAGGATTGTTGACAGCAGTAATAAAACTGATAAGAATGTGGTCGATACGGAAACAAAAATGATAAAAATTGATCACCACGATGGTGGAAGACAAGCTAATGGGACAATCACGTCATGAATTCAGGGGGAGAATCCAGAAAAAAACATGCCCCAAATACTAACTGAACAATTAAAATTAGGTCTAAAAAAAAAGACACAAAAAAATGGTCAGCATATTTAACAGGTAAAACAAATGTACATTTATTTAGCGGTCTCGGTCTCGGATAGTCATGTCTCGGTCTCGTCTCAGTCAGAAATCATGTTTAAATATGATTTTTCTTAGAATCAAAATTATTAGATAACAGTGCTTAAATGGATGCCAATCTTTGAAGCAGTCTGTTTTCTCCCTTGTTTTAAAACTGCTTCATCCATGCTACAAATCTTTGGCGCCCATTTTGAGAGGGTTAGCGTAGTCCGAATATCACAAATTATATACCATTTTAAAGGTAATTATTTCTACCTTAATGTCATGTGAAAATAAGCACAATCATTTTCCCCCGACTTATTGGTCGTTTTGTGGTGTAAGGTCAAATATAATTTGTTATATTCACACTAAGCCAACCCTGTCAAATTGAGTGCCAAAGATTTGGAACATGGCTGAAGCAACTTTAAAATTAGGGAGAAAACGGGCCGCTTCAAAGATCGTGTCCATTCAAGCGCTGTAATCTGATCATTTTGATGAAAAATTTTCACAAAAGGTAGATTAACGGGTGCGCCGTTTGGAGCACACCTCCACGTCGATAGTGAATGTGGTCGATAGTGAATGTGGTCGATACGGAAACAAAAATGATAAAAATTGATCACCACGATGGTGGAAGACAAGCTAATGGGACAATCACGTCATGAATTCAGGGGGAGAATCCAGAAAAAAACATGCCCCAAATACTAACTGAACAATTAAAATTAGGTCTAAAAAAAAAGACACAAAAAAATGGTCAGCATATTTAACAGGTAAAACAAATGTACATTTATTTAGCGGTCTCGGTCTCGGATAGTCATGTCTCGGTCTCGTCTCAGTCAGAAATCATGTTTAAATATGATTTTTCTTAGAATCAAAATTATCAGATAACAGTGCTTAAATGGATGCCAATCTTTGAAGCGGTCTGTTTTCTCCCTTGTTTTAAAACTGCTTCATCCATGCTACAAATCTTTGGCGCCCATTTTGAGAGGGTTAGCGTAGTCCGAATATCACAAATTATATACCATTTTAAAGGTAATTATTTCTACCTTAATGTCATGTGAAAATAAGCACAATCCTTTTCCCCGACTTATTGGTCGTTTTGTGGTGTAAGGTCAAATATAATTTGTTATATTCACACTAAGCCAACCCTGTCAAATTGAGTGCCAAAGATTTGGAACATGGCTGAAGCAACTTTAAAATTAGGGAGAAAACGGGCCGCTTCAAAGATCGTGTCCATTCAAGCGCTGTAATCTGATCATTTTGATGAAAAATTTTCACAAAAGGTAGATTAACGGGTGCGCCGTTTGGAGCACACCTCCACGTCGATAGTGAAAAGGGGGGGTGTCGTTTGAAGCACACCTCCAGGTCGATAGTGAAACTCTGCATGATCAATACATTTACTAAATGAACTGCTACTCATCAGTTATGGCAAAAGAAAAGAAGAGTCATAAGAGAGGATTCGAACCCATATAAAAGTGGCCCGGTCGGGCCAGTGAAATAATTTCTTCCCCTTTTCTGGTGGCCTGAAAGAAAAATTGACTGGCCCGAAAATGATATTTCATGAGTATACTTTTAACTTTCCAAAATATCACTCTTTCCTGATCAAACATGTGATTATAGAAGAAGTATGACATGGAAGAAAACAAGATTTTTCAATTTGTCAATGATGGGTTAAAAAATCTGCTTGCCCGATCGGGCCACCAAAGTATTACTTTTATACATTTTTGCTGGCCCGAAGTGCAATTTCACTGGCCCCAGGCCAGCGGGCCAGTGCGAGTGTTGGGCCAGTGCGAGTGTCGAGCCCTGCATATAACAAGTGTTGAAGTCCACAGCGTGACCAGTAGGCCACGTACACCGCTGATGGTCAGTATGGTCTCATTGTAATTATAACCCTCAAACTCACCCAAACCCTAATCCTAGTGACGTTGCGTGACATCACGATATGAATATTCATTATCGACTTGGAGCTGAGGTAGACGTCGACGTGGAGGTGTGCTCCAAACAACGTATCCCACATTAACGGTCGTTTGGTGGCGTAAGGTCACATATATATATATGATGACACAAGCAGTACCCCGGGGTACCGTTGTACCCCGGTATCCCGCATTGTGTCCGCCCGAAGTACAACCGTACCGCAGAGCAATCATGGACGCCACTGGTGTATTGTGTTGTGCATGCAGCGCTTGTATGCACGCTACCCCGGCCGCAAAGAGAGCATTTTGAACGTAAATAAAGCATAACGAAAATAATTTTACACTCTTTGGTACCCCAGTGTACAGCCCTGAAAAATAAATAAATAATTAAACGAAATGACGAATTTTCATTTGGTACCCCAGGGTACCATTTATGTCATCATATGCCCAATAAACAAGTTGGTAGATTTGCATTCATCTACTCACCCATGTCCATGGACTGGAATGGCTCCTTCCTGGAAGCAATCTCATAGAAAATCACACCGAGCCTGTTACACAAGACAGAAGCAAAACAATTCACGTCAATCACTCACCAGGGAGGGGAAATTGTAATTTTCTATACCTTTCGACCATGGTGGAGTTAAAACTATTAGTTTGTACTGCAATAGTGCAGGTTAATAAAATTCAGTTTGACCAAGACTCAACTATCCCTTTAAACTGGGCATCTGGGTCTTCAGAAAAGTGAAAGTTTAGTATCACATTTTCTTTTATGAATTTCAACTCTCACAACGGCAGGTAGCACAAGGTAGTTGATATAAGATTCCCAAAATGAATCAATTATGACTAGTCTAGCTGCATGAGACCAGAACTCGCTTGTAGATCTCACTCTTGAAAGTAGCCTTAAACTGGGCCTCTGGGTCTTCAAAAATGTAGAAGTGCAGTATTACATCCCTTCTATATATATGTATTTTGATGTTCTTAATAACAGGTAACACGTAATTGCCTATCCCAAAATGATCAATTAGGACTAGTCTAGCCCAGACCAGGAACTCACTTGTAGATCTCGCTCTTGAGTGCTGGCCTTGAACTGGGACTCAGTGTCCTCAGGAACGTGGTACTTCATTTCGTCCTCCTCCAGGCTCCCTTTGATCCTAGACTTGGACTTGAGAACCTTTGACTGCGTCGTCACAAACCCATTATCGGCGATCTGAACATGAAATTAAAATGTTGTAAAAGGTGAATCGAAGATCACTTGACGATGCTGAAAGCTTGTATAAACTACAGTACCATCATTAGCAAAAGTTTAAGACCACCTGGGAATTTGTGGGTATTACAATAATTTGGACTGCATTCTTTTGTCTTATTGAATGATTACATAACATGTTTACTACAGTGGTCAGTAGCAAAAGAGTAATGGTCAGCGATAAAATTAATATTTTATTTCAGGGGCTCCATTTTGGGGGCTCCATTTTCGGGGGCTACTTTTCTGATTTTCGGGGGCTACAAATTTCCAGGCTCTTTTTCGAATTTCAGGGGCTAATAATAAGCTATAATGCTGTAAGTGATCATTTATAAACATTTGATAACAATCCAAACAGAAAAATCCCACAAAAAAATCTCGAAAATCCCAAAAAATAAAACATAAAATTCGGGGGCGAATTTGGGAATTTCGGGGGCGAATTCGAACCCGCCGCCCCCATGTATTTTTTTTGCTGGTAATGGTATTAGCCCAGCAGTTCAAGTGTGATACAAAGGTTATGCGTTAAAAATAAAAGTATGTCTGAAAAATAAATATGTTTAACTTTGTTGTGTTTTTTATTTATTGCATTTTGGAAGGGTGGTCTTAAACTTTTGATAATGATGGTAGATGGATCTTCGACTGCGCCTAGTCGAAAATAATGCCTCCACCATTGCGCAAATTTTTATATATATTAAGCCCAAATTAGATAACGCGATGACAAGCTATTTTAGCATATATGGGTCAGATTTTGAAAAGTGCACTTTTAAACATTTCCAGACCTTGAGCATTTCTATCATTTGCTGTGTCTCACCATTAACTCTGATATACCTGTTTTGGGTCTCATATTAAAGAGAATTATTAAGGCTTTCAGAAAATGTATAGTTTTATATCATTTCAAACATTTGGTTTCATGCCACAGGACCTCAAATGTGAAAAAATAGCATAAATTGGCATTTTCCACAAAATTATGATTTTTTTAACCTGATAACAAAATATTAATCAACTTTAAAGGCATTAACGTCTATATTTTTCTATCTTACATGTCTTGAGCATGTATCACATAAGAATTGGCGGTAGAGCGGCATTGATATGATCTCATGGTACATTTCAATAGGAAAGGTCATAATCAGAGCTGCCAACCTCTAGAACATGAAATCAGTACTCTCAAGGCTCAAAATCACTAATTTGGGGAAGAAATCAGTAATTTCCTACGCGGCTCTATGAACTATAAGTTTAGTGAAACGGTTACACGACGGTTGACCGACCGTCATCGGCAAAAGAACGGGTAACCGAGAAAAAACAAAACAAAACAAAAAAACATCCCCATTCTATAGATTCGGACATAAAATTGCACATTGAACTAG
>JBAMJV010010971.1:0-30961 GCA_037951105.1 Echinarachnius parma | reverse complement strand
CATGTTTTGCTCATTACTCGGCCATATAACGTCCATTGAAAAAATATCGATTTTTTTTTTTTTTTTTTTTTTTTTTTTTTTTTTTTTGTGAATTATGGTGATTTTTTTCATTTTTTCCAATAATAAATGAGCTTTAGATTTTGTGGCCACACAGCACCTTAACTTAAAACGTGATTTTCTCCGAAGTCTAAAAGTGACGTAGCATCGTTCTCTTTCTCAACAATACAATTAATAGACAGGTTCTATTTAACTAAATTTGTTGCATGTAATCGTGTTTCGTTGCCACTATAGGCAGCTTGTCTGCTGCATACAGGTGGCCACTAAAAACAGGTTTGATTGTACATGAGAGAGCAAAAGTCCAGGGCCCCGTTGCAGAAAGAGATACAAGCGATTGTAAGTTAGGATTGATTGTAAGTCAGAAAATTAGCGCGTGTCAACCAATCAGATTTGCGCATCTAGCACACGTGATCTGCAACGGGGCCCAGGACTTTCCCTTTGCACCATAACATTGGGGGGGGGGGGGGGGGGGGGGGGGTAGTTGTTGAATCCTTCCTTTCTTAAATGCCAACCACATGCGAGAAATTGTCTGACATTTAGCATGTTTAGTGACTAGATGTCTATACAAAAAAACAACTCTGCCATGCTGTTTGCACTTCAATCAATCTGACATTCCTTTTACCATTATTCACATTGTCAACTATGTAGATATGCGCCAATTTATTCAAATCAAAGCGAAGTGTAAAACTTGCATCATTCAAAGGCGACCTTTTAGGCTAAAATGCGTGGATTAAACTTTTGCCGTCACCTTGATGCTTTTTGATTTATTTTTTTCGCTTGCGTTTCCATCGTCTCTTTTTGATTTCTATATATAAAGAAGAACAAAAACAAGTAATAATCTAAAAAGTCGAAAATACATGTAGTATAACCCATATTTAGACAAAACTAGACATTTGCGGAATACACCATATTACAAACAATAATTATGTTTATACATGTATACTAAAGTAGCAGTAATTTAGCACGCCCAAGTGTGAGGACATTTTAATTGAATTGAATTGAAATTAGTTATGTACCAATTCAAAAAATCATATAATTATTATGTACAATATTTAAAAATAACTCATCAATTGGTAAATAGGACTAGAAAAAATCATACATGCTTGTCAAACTAGCCCTTCTAACAAGAGATCATGTGAACAATTTACCACACTCAAAATACAACAAATCAATCAAGATTAGACAATTACAGTAATGTCGACTCTCTATCTCTCTCTCTCTCTCTCTTATTTTAATAATGGTAAACGGGATGCCACATTTATTTAAATGCAAACATAGTGACACTCTAAGTAATTGTAATTGAATGTGACTGCACATACTGTTCGCAGTTCAGAAACACTCCCTCACCCCCATCACTGCCCCTCGTTGCCCCCCCCCCCCCCCCCCCCCCCCCCACCGGCCCCCTTCTAAGTTGACTACGGTCACACCCCATTATAGACTCCAATCTTTGCAATTACTTACCCTCTGATATAGCTTTGCTTTTTTTTCTGAATAATGGTAATCAAAGTTTTGAAGAAGACAAAAATATATACGTAGCTGTATGCAGCTACTGAATACAGATGCCTATTATGATAATAATACTATGAACATTTATAGAGCGCAGCAGCAAACTATACTGCGCTTAAATTATTAGTAGTAATACCCATGGTCACCAGGTACATTTCAAACCTACACAATGACACTGCGTACCTTCTCAACTCCCGGGGAGCATACAAGTCATGCTGCCAATCACGGCGCAAAGGCTAATTAACACCGGCCGTGGAACCCATTTATACACGGCGGGTAGAGAGCAGCAATACACACAAATGATGTATAATCATAATTGTGTTATGTAGGTTCTGTATCATTAAAGGGATAGTTGAGTTTTGGTATAGAGGGCACTACACAAAATGATTTTTGTGTGAGATAATGAAAAACTGAGTGTCAAATTTGAAAGAGCATACCATTTTAATGACATAATTAATTTTATTTGATCAAAATCGGTTCAGAGAGGGCTGAAATGTCCATAAATAAAACCATCGATGGACGGTCAATTCACTGACAATCAACTTAATCCATTAAAGTGATCCAGGTAAAGTGTCTAACTCCACGAAAAATAATTGGAGCTTCCTCGTTTCTCTTCTGCCGTGTTGTTTAGCTTATGGTAAGAGAAGAATAACATAGGGTTAGATTTTTTCAAATGTCCCTTTAGTATGAAGATAATTATCATTATTTGAAAAGCGTTTGTCAACGCTTTTAAAAAAAAGTACACTTGTTTCAGCTGGATACGTCCGAGCGTGGGAAACATTCCCGACCTAGAGAACTTTGATCCAACACGTGCCGGAATTCCAGGAATGTTGTATACCGCATATGTAAACATACACGGGTGCGGATATATCGTCATAGGCTGCCAGTTATAACTGTTGCAATTCTACGACAAGCCATCAGTATTCGGTGATAAAATATGAACTCAATATTCGTTTTTTTCACTAGGTAAACAGTGTTCGTTTTCCTTCAACTTTCACAAATCTTCAATTGTATTTTACAATGATATTGATATAGGATTGAAGTCTCAAATGTCATTTTGTGCAATATCTGACACTTTATCTGGATCACTTTAACTATGTTTGTCAAATTCAACCCAAATCATTGAGAACTTTCACATTTCTCTCATGCCTTGTTGTTTGGATCATGGTTATCATGGTAATACAAAAATGAAATAATTGTCCAAAAGTCTCCTTAATTATAGAGACATTTATGTTTGAATGAAATACGTTCCGGAACGCTTTCCAAATGTAGTACACACACAACGGACAGCATGCAGGTGAGACAATTTGACAGCATGCAGGTGAGACAATTTGACATACAGTTCCATTGTTTGCACTAGGTAAACAGCGTACAGTTCCTTCCCAATGAAACTTTCACACATCATTCAGAAGAATATTATATGTACGACGATATTGGTACAATAATGATTGAAGGCTCAAATGTCATTTTCGGAGAAAAACAAAAATATTATGAAGTTGATGTCGCCTTATTTCGATGCCTGCATTTTACTCAACATTATCACGTCCTCTATGTATAACCCGAACGATGCGAAATCGGTCAAACCCGTACGTGTCGACATCGCCCGGAGAACGGATAGTCAACGTGGGGGAGAACATTGGGTCGGGACATGACGTCATTATGACGTCAGCACGTCTACGCACCGGTCAGTCCTGGACCACGTTCTACTTGATACTTGGTAGTTTAATCCTCCAAAACACTCCATTGGAGTTTTAACTGGAGGTGGGTTCGAGAGAGTGGTTAGCCCCAAAGGACAGAAGGGTCCTTAGCAAGCGCATTCTGGAATGTATGAAGTGAGGGCTGGTTTACTGTAGACTGAAGAAGCTTATATTTTGAACTAGAAGGCATCACCGACAAACCTGCCTTTAGTGGCCACCTGTTTATATAAGCCCGCCTGAGTGTATTTTAGTGACCACCGCATTATAAAGTGATTTTCTGCAGATAAACATTAATGGGACTCAAAATCCTCAAAATCCAATTGGAATTCTAACGGTTCCCTCATACCTTGTTGTATTCGTAATAAAAGCATGGGACAGGTTTCGGTATTTAAAATTTCCCTTTCGTTAAAAATATATTTACGATTTAAGTTTTCAGATGTTAAATTATCCACTGGATCGCGAAAACAGTGTACAAAGAGTTAGTGAACATCGCTTTGCATTTTTGCTCATTACTCGGCCATATAACTTCCATTTAACTTTCATTTAACTTGAAATGTTCACACAGCACCCAGTGGACATATCAGATAACAACAATATACATTGTATCAACCACTCATCACTTTTTGCACATGTCAACAAAGTTACTAGATCCCTTTAATATGATGGGACCTGTCTATAATAGGTGTCACTTGTCTCTACCAGTGCCCGCTTTTTTCCATTACCTTGGTGTTCACTAGACACGGGTTTGAAGAGTTTAGCGTTATACAAATCTTGTCATATACCATGTAATTGGTCAGAGTAATTTATACCCATTTTATGTGCTTTTAAAAGCCAATCTCCACGTTAGCCAATATTGTTAAACTATCACACATCATCAAAACAAATCATATAATAATATTGGTATTGAATTGAAGTCTCAAAAACTTTGTTTTGTTTTGTACAATGTTATGTTTGTGAATTTGTGTTGGAAATGAAATAAACTAAACTGAAACTGAACATCACGTTTGGAGAAAAAACATCTTATGAAGTTAATAGATCACTTTAAAATGGCTACGACACGATCATTGATCGTAAGGTAACAAAAAGTCAAGCCGGGTCACATCGCGGACTAATCTGTACGACTTAGACAGATGACAACCGAACATTTCGGAGGTGAATAATTAGAGTAGTCCTATTTTCTTTTTCTAGATCAACAGATTGAGATGAAAACATAACATAACATAACATAACAATAAAAGTAGTTTCCAATCAAAACTGGAAGCGTATTATTAGAATCAAATCAGTTCACGGACCTATAATGTGACCCATTTTAGCGGAGTCCTCTCTCGGTTTTTTTTTCTCCGAAATATCATTGTAACGTACAACCTTCTCAAATCCTTATTACCCGCGTTATGGATGAATACATCGTCCCAAATCCCCCCTTGGACTTGTTTCGAGAAATTGGTCTAATCTGGTGACTTAAAAAAAAGAGGATTTATGGTATAGGACCATGACATGATTTATATATTAACCCACTATCTATTCTGGGCCCTGTTGCAGAAAGATATACAATCGATTGTAAGTCACGATTGATCGTAAGTCAGAAAATTTACGCGTTTCAACCAATCAGATTTGCGCATCTAGAACACGTGATCTGACTTACGATTAATTGCAACTTACAATCGATTGTATCTCTTTCTGCAACGGGGCCCAGGTGTATTACGGTTATATTGACCGTTTAACCCTTTCTTGATCAGTTTATGCGTTTGACCACAACAGTGTGTAGATACATGTAACTGTATTCCAGCTCTTTTTCACAACCTCCGAACCTCCTCCCCTAGAAATCGGACAAACACGTTAGGGTGATCGATTAACTTTATTTGTTTCCCCCAAAAGTGATATTTGAGACTTCAATCATAACCAATAATATCATTTTAAGATTTCTGAGAATGATAGAAAAGGAATAATGTTTGCCTAGAGAAAAACGAGTAAATCCATCTCTGATTTTATCCCGATCGTGCCTAAAGTGAAGACTAAATCGTCCATACTATCCGGAATCGTATCCTCTTGACTACAGTCAAAAGGCGGTGAAATAACAGCCCCATCTCAGCGGCACGCATGAACTTTCAACTTATGTTAACTCCATTTAATGGTACTACACTACGGATTGTACCACATAAACCCTTTAGAAAATACTATTTCAACAATACTGATTAATTAGTTTGGCCAATATTGGTTTGTTTATTCATACTTCCATGGCCAGTGCGTATCTCGCACCGTACGTAAGGCGTCCGCAAGATGGCAGCGCGCATCTGATTTACAAAACTGCACCACCTTTAACTTGAAGCTAGGGGGAGCGGAGATTATCTTCAATGTAGAACATGCGTATAAAATATGCGTTATTCCCCCTTTCTGATCATTTTCAACTCGTTCGTTTTGGTTTTCTCTCTAACGGGCAATATTAGGGATTTTTGTTGTGTGTTTGTTGATGCTTTCAATAAAATTCATGTTTTACGTCACTATAGATATAATAGAGGATCAACCTATATCTCCCCGCCAATACAAACTCATTTACATGCATCCACTTCTTCAACTGGCAAGTTGGAGATGGTGTAAAACTGGCAAGTTGGAGATGGTGTAAATATCTTCTTTATCGGATTTAAAGCGACTCGTGCAAAATACATTCACAACATACATTCACCGCCTGCTTCAATTTTAACTCGATTTTCATGAATCCTGACGGCTAAAAAATAATGGTATTTTAACATCCATTGGGCTTTATATATCGCACTTAATACGACTACATAGATTAGGAGTAAAATCGTGTGGCACAGACCACAACATTTTCTTGACTGATCAAAAGTTTGCTGAACCGAGTCCTGGATTTCTTAGACTTAACCTGTTCCCTGCTAGATTTTGATAAACCAAATATATTTATTACAATTCCCGCTATTGGTTCCAGTTAATGCATTACGCAGTACGTTAATGCAATCTTCTGAAAGCTCGCGTGCGACTCATCGGATGAATATTGCATAAAGTGTACACCGTCTAAATCCACCATTTAGACAATGTGCTAATGAAAGTAAAGGCTTCTGTTATTAAAGGTAATGTCCTTTTGTTGAAGCCAACATCTAACTAGTTGAGAGATGTTTGTCTGATATGAAAGATAATGCAATTTAAGAACTAGTCTGATAAGATTAGAACTTGAAAATACATCATGGAATTATGTTGATATGTAGGGCTCGAAGTAATAAACGGTCGATACGACTGTTTAATTTGTCTAGTATCTGCAGACAAAAAAAATATCAATTTTAATTCGCTTAAGCACAACCAAATTGACAGGTAACCGGGTAATTCATGTGTTAACTTGGTGAAAAGATAGCAGTTAATCCGCCATACATCGATTCAGAATAATTATAATTAAAAGAAAATGAAGTCTGAGTATGGCTGAGGATGGATGAAGATAGTAAGTCTACAAAGCATGTTTTCTTGCTTCACTTTAAAGCTACATGGCAGTAGACTACTGTCTAAGTGGGACGCCCCACGCACACAAAAAAAAAGAAATGTACGCTCTTATTACCAACCATGCATGTGAAAGAATATCAATTTACATATATGGGATTATAAAAATTTGGCCAGAAAACCGCCTACTAATTGATATATTTGCAAAATTATCAAACTGATTTGCTGCAAATCGATATCGCCAACGCGGAACGCGCATACACTCTAAATTACAGGGATTTAAAATCTAAATCGTAGCTTGGATTAAAACAAATATAAATACACTTAGATTATTTGTAAATCTATGGAGACTTAAAAAGTCGCGCGAAAGCAATTGTTAATCGAAGGCCAAGGTGTGATTTTCAATCCATCAAAGGATTGGAAAATAACGCCAGGTTATCGGAGATTTGACGAATGAGAACAGAGATATTTCACACGTGACCTACTGCGGTATTCTGAAGCTCAGTTTTCTTAGTTTTATACTCATGAATATTCATAACTAGGATTACGGTTTTGGTTAGAGTTAAGGATATGATTACAATGAGACCACTCTTTCCATCATCGATTTACGTAGCGTAGTGGTCACGCTGTGGACCTCCACGCTCGGTGTCACGGGTTCGAATCCTCTCTTAGTCTTCTATTTTTTTCTTTTGCCATGATAATTGGTGAGTAGCGCTTTATTTAGTAAATGTATCATGCACAGTAAACTAAAAACTGAAAATTGTGGCCTGCATCACTGATTATGAATAATTCATTAGGATGCCATGAACTCGCCTGGGGCCTAATAAGATTAACATAAAACAAATCCTAAAGGGCTTCATTTTTAATCTATCTGGATTTATATTTTTAAAATCCAACACAAGATTTATTTTAAATCATGATCGGCTGGTCCCTAACCACAGCCGAAGAAAGATTTAAAAGTAAATCTAATAGATTTAATTTTAAATCCTTGTAATTTAGAGTGTACGCTACATGCAAAATACCACGTGGTCCCCTTGTGGTATCCGGTGTGCGGGCTTGTCGATATCTCCAGCCCAGCGTGCGCGGCGCGGACAGGTGCGAACGGGCGGTGGATTTATACATTTTATGGGCGGCCATTGGATTTCTTCCG
Source organism: Echinarachnius parma (assembly GCA_037951105.1). Classification (NCBI taxonomy): domain Eukaryota; kingdom Metazoa; phylum Echinodermata; class Echinoidea; order Clypeasteroida; family Echinarachniidae; genus Echinarachnius; species Echinarachnius parma. The sequence continues at coordinate 23,110 of JBAMJV010010971.1, read as the reverse complement.
ATATGTCTGCATTTAACGATGCTTAGGTTCGGGTTTTACCACACAAGCCCTTTTTAAATACTTATTCAATAATATTGATAAATTAGTTTGGCCAAAAATAATTGAGTTAAATATATCAATGCATCGACAAGCTACGTAGCTATCTAGAAAGCAACATTTTAGGACAAATTACACAATAAAACAAATAGGCCTAGTCCCATAGGCCTATTTGTTTTATTGTCATGTGCCCATTTTAGGCATGTGTAAACTTGGACAGAAACCTGCTTTTCTCCAAAGTTAAAAAAGTGGATTTAGCTCCTTTTGGAAATAAGCTCTTCAAATAATACAGCAATAATAATACAACCTGATTTGAGGGTTGGGGTGGGGGGGGGGGGGGGGGGAGACGATGTACAAAGGAAGGCACAGAAGGCCAACTTGCGATTAATCGCAACTCTTTATGCAACACCCCAGAATAAACCGAACAACTTAAGTTTATTAAGAAGAGAAGCTCCGCTTCCCCCCCCCCCCCCCCCCCCCACCCCCAATAAAAAAAGAAGATACTCCGTTTGAAAAATGTCATCAGAAGTAGGGAAAAGGGGTTAAGAGGGTCGAGAACTGTATCGGACGGGCCGGTAAACGGGACGGGACAGAAGTTAGTATTTCGTCAAGACTCTCGCGATATGCATTACGTGAGCGGAGCGAGCATCGTGAGCGAAGCGAACACATCGAGCGCTTGTCATGCTTGTAGCCAGTTAGTCCCGCTCGCTGACCCCGTTCCGTATAGCTCTGTCACAGCTAGCTAGCTCGCGATCGCATAGATAATCTCAAAGCCATATAGAGCCTTGACTAAAGGCTAGACAGAAGTGAACTTGAGAGTGACATAAATTATGTCATAAAGTAATGTTGTTTACACTACGCAAATGCTATCGCTCCATCTTTAACCCCCGCCGATCTCTTCTTTTGATGTTTGATGACGCCGCAAAGTGACAAAGTGGATGCAAAAAAAAGAAGAAAAAACAAAACAAACGTTATTTGCGGCGAAAGACGTCGTATTTTATCATCACAGCTAATATTTTTAGAATTCATTCCTCATTCCCCATGTAGCTCTATAGTTCGTTGCGAAAGTAGAACATGACTGCGTAATAATATTATTTAAAGGGATCTCTTTTGCAACAAGTAAAACAAACTAACATTATTATGTAAATGATGCTTTCCTCATGCTCTATCGCGCTGCAAGCAAAACCGAACATGACTGCGTAATAGTAAAAAGTGACAAGTGAGTGATACAATGTATATTATGTCAATAATGCATTCAACATGCTCTATTAAGTTGCATTTGGAGCATGACTGCGTATTAATATTTAAAGGGATCCAGTAAACTCTCTTAAAACATACTGACACGGGATTTATACATATATCAACCTGTGTATAGCGACCACATAATTAGCGCTTGAGCGACCAAGTCTTCAACTCGGTCGCCTCTGGTCGCCCAAGGCTCCAATTCTGAGCATGTCAATGCATAAAACAAACTTTTAAAATGAACTTTTGAACTTCAGAGAGACGCTTAATTACCAACACCAAGTGCTTCGGACTCATAAATAAAGAGCATTCCTGCCCTTCAGTACTTGATGCTGATACAGAAATGCGTCGAATATACAGATTCAGTAAACATCCACGTTTCCAAAAATGCAAATCTCCATAATTCATGAACAGAATAATACAACGAACTCCAATACGTACCAAAAATAGTCACATCAACATGAATGCATTCTGATCGTTGATTTTATTTCTGAATGGAGCTGCTGCTCGCGTTAGCTCTCTTGTCTTTTCTTTTTTTTCGTGACATCAGCGAGAGGGACTGTCTTCACCCGCCGGTGAAAGGCTGATAGAATGATGGCATAAATCATATCGGAATCTGCTCATAACAGCTTAATCATATTCTGACAGAGGTAGTGCACTTTGAAAATAACACTGCAGTACCGCGTTTTGTTGTGCGTGCACGGTGTGCGTATCTGGGCTTTATTTGTTTCTTTCTTCTATTTTGGGGGTCAAACATTTGCGTGACATAACATTTTACAGACTTATTAAAATCCATGCACGTATTAAACTTTTTCGAGGTGGTTCGTATTCGTAAAGCGTGAACTAACACAAGCGGGTTAGATAACCACTGTTGTTGAAGAAATATACGACTAGAAGTAACAGGTATTCGCACTTATCAGTAACATTAATCGAAAATGCCAGCGTTTGGCTCCACTTTAACCCCTACAGTGTTAGTAAAATATATACGCAGTGACAAGGTAATAATCTCCAAGTGCCACATCAGTTGAAAGGCCATAGTTAAAGGGGTAGTACAGTTCTGATAAGGCTGAGCTTTAGTAACCAAAAACCTGCACAATAGCATTACAAACTAATAGTTATAACGCCACCATGCTCGAAAGGTATAGAAAAGACTAAGTAAAAAGCCTGTTATCATTCAAAAAGAGCCATTAAAACACAAGAGGGCGTTCTCTAAAACAATTTTTCATACAAAATTATGCATGTGATGTTTTGTTGAAATAATTATTAAATAGAGAGATCATCAACAACTATTTTAAAACCTCTTTTGAAAATGTGTGTAAAAGTGTAAGCATTTGTTTAATTTGTTAAAACAAGTATCCTATATATCCGGGCCCCAGACTTATTACGATGGGGTATATTTATTGAACCGATTTTGATCAAATAAAGTTTATTCTGCCATTAGAAATGTATGCTCTTTCAAACTTTTTCATTATCTCACACAAAAATTATTTCGTGCAGCGCCCTCTCTACCAAAACTGAGCTACCCCTATAAATAAGAGTCGACAGTTGTTTTATGCTTATACACAATGAAGTATGAGAGAACCACTAGAGTTCCAAGAAAGTTTTTAAAGGATTTCGATAATGCTACTTGATTTAAACCCTGTTCACCATCGTCCGAAGCTACGCCGCAGCTGCTCGGAGTGGTTGCATAGCTGCAGCAGTCTGAAGCGCTCCAGCTAAAACAAAACATGTTTGCTTCAGTATGGGTTAATACAGATTGGCAAACATACAAAATCGCTTAAATGAGAGTCAACATTATGTGACAATGGCATTGGCGCGACTCATGGCATATCCTACGATGCCATTAATATTCAATTTGGTATAAGGGGGTGGAATAAAATTGAAATAAAACAAAAAGACTGTTTTGTTGATCTTAGGTAACCCACGCGCGAAGTCAAACCCCAAATGAAGACGAATCCATATTTGTGTCATTCATATATGTTCAGAGAGGTGATAACTTGCCCAATTGGTCTACACCCATTTGGTCTTCGACTACTCCCAATACCAGGATTCAGAAGCTTCGGATTAGGATAATGGAATATTGTTAGGATTATGGAATATGATTAGGATTAGGGAATAATTATGATTATGATTATGGGATATGCTTATGATTGGGGAATCTGATTATGACAATTAGGATTCGGAATATGATATGATTAGTGCATATAATTATGATTAGGGAATATGATTATGATTATGGAATATGATCATGATTAGGGAATATGATTAGGATTATATAATATAATAAGGATTAAAACATATGATTAAGATTATGGAATGTGATTGGGTTAAGGGAATACGATTTTGATTAGGGAATATGATTAGGGTTAGGGAATATGTTTATAATTAGGGAATATGATTAGGATAAGGGAATATGATTATTATTAGGGAATGTGATTAGGATTAGGGAATGTGATTTGGATTAGAGAATATAAGTAGCATTAGGAATATGATTAGGGTTAGAAAATACGATTAGGATAAGGGAATATGATTCGGATTTTGGATTATTATTATGATCATGGGATATGATTAGTAAGGAATATTATTATCATGATTTGGAAATATGATAACGATTAGGGAATATGATTAGGGAATATGAATGGGAGTAGGGAATTTGATTAGGATTAGGAAATATGAGTAGGATTATGGAATATGAAAATAATATATGTTAGGATTAGAGACAATGATTAGGATAAGGGAATAATTAGGATTGGGGAATATGGTTAGGATTAGGGTTAGGGTTAGGGTTAGGGTTAGGGTTAGGGTTAGTGGTCAATTTGTGGAAAATTTACATTTTAGGCATCAAGTTAGGGTAAACCAAAATGAAAATAATGTTTTATCAAAATGCGTGTAGACCAAGGCAACATCATCCAGATAAATTGCGCGGGAGTATGACATTATGATGGGATGAAACGCACGCACATATCATACGCACATCTGTAAGATATTTGTAAACAAGCTGCTGGGTATTGTACTGCGGTTGTTAATGGGTAATTGGATTCATAGGCGTACGACTGAGGCGAGGAGAGGGCTACGAGAGCTGCAGCCCCCCCCCCCCCCCCCCACCCCCACCCCCCGAGAGGTTTATAAACTGCATTAATCAGGCAAATGGCACCTCAAATTCGGGCATAATCAAGTCATATTCGGGCACAAATATGTCATATTCGGGAAAACGCGCGTCACGTTTGAGCAAACTCATGCCAGTATAATTTTGCGACGTCAAAATAGTGAAGACCATTTTTGTTTTGATTGTCGCAGGTGAAAACAAAAAGGAAAGGCTATATATACGGGCAAAAGACCTCAGTCCCCCTGAACAAAAATATCTGCCCGTACGCCGAATGGATGATAGGGATGGCCAACTGACGGTACCCAGCTAGCCACCTGACGTCGGGCCGAAGTCGGAAGTTGGTTGCCGGATGTCGGCATATCGCCGTTGGCTCGAGGTTAAAATGTCCGCCAGCCCAACATCGTCACGACGTCATTTTTGTGATATATTGGCATAACGTCAATTTCCGACAATGGCCCAACATCATCTCATGACATGATGTTGGGCCATTGTCGGAAAATGACGTTATTCCTAATATATCACAAAAATGACGTCGTGACGATGTTGGGCTGGCGGACATTTTAACCTCGAGCCAACGGCGATATGCCGACATCCGGCAACCAACTTCCGACATCGGCCCGACGTCAGGTGGCTAGCTGGGTAGTAAACAAGAAGATAGCACACTCGCGGACACTGACACACGGTATCGAACAAAATAAACGCACATGTTTGGAGCCACGTGCGCACGCCATGGATCGCTTTAATAATGGTCTTTTTGACGTGTGGTACAACTTAAAGGGATGTCGTATATTGTCCAAAGCCACAAAACTTCCTTAGACATCTATTGGTTTTTTCCGTGTTGTATTCTTATTACTAATGGAACAGGAATATGTCGTTTCCTTCTTTTGTTAGAAAGATGTGTTCAGTGTTCCGATTTCTAACTCTCCACTGGATAGTAAAACATGTGCAAAAAGTCAATGCAACGAGTCAGCATATCACTTCACATTTTAGCTCATTACTCGGCCATATAACCTCCATTTAACGTGAAATTTTCACACACTTCTCAAGAGGACAATATCAGATCACTGAACCATTATATTACACCAACCATTCATTACTTTCTGTACATCCCAACAAAGTTACTAGATCCCTTTAAAGGTATACTTGGTTGTAAAAATGCAATATTGGTGTTTAATTTGGAAATTGAAATATCAGTGGTCACACATCAGACTGATGATACGCCTGCCATTTCGGCGAAACTTATTTTTGTTTTTCAAAGTAAAGAATAAACATGATTGCAAAAACAAGAGTTTATTGTAACGCTCCTCCAACATCTTGACGTGTCCTGTTTCATATTTTTTTTTCTAATTTTGCTTATCATCAACATCACCATCATCATCATCATTACCAACCGCATCATCATTACAATCATCACCAACCGCATCATCATCATCAGCACAAGGAGGTTCCAGTACCTCCTTGATCAGCATTATCATTATGTGAATTTCAATGAAATCCTACTTTAACCCACGTCATGTTACTCCCTATTCTAAATCACTGTGCAGTGATTCAAACTCCTAGCTCACTTTTCTATTTCAATGTGCAATAACGTGTGCCCTAAACCTAACATTATACCAGGCATATACACTACTCACAAAAAGTAAGTACCCCCCTAGCATTTTTTAATATATCTCAATAAGTATTTCACCGATTTTGATCATTCAAACGGTTATGGATGCGCAATTTTCTTACGCACAATGTGAGTGGTAAATGGTTGCCATAGCGTTACGTTTTCATCATCAAAAAATGAATTTTCTAAAACAAAGTGCAACAAAAAAAGTTGCACTTTCAGTTTTATTTGGCATAGTGGGAACTTTTTGTAAACGAGTAAACATCTTTATCGAAGATAAATCTATTATGTAATCCACTACTACTGCTGCATTGTTCATTGTTCGGCAATTAATGGGACACCTCACCGGTTCCCCTCGACTCTACGTCCTGACTGATGGACCCTGTCGAGTACCCAAGTAGAAGTAGAAGTAGTGACACCATTTTTCAAAAGCATGTATTTTTCTAAAACAATAGGCCTTTCAATATGAAATTGTTGGAGATTAGAATGGCCGAAGTCATGTCCTGTTTTCATCTTTATTGGAGTTGGCCTAATTCACTAATCTGTTATGTAATTCAGTACTACTGCTGCATTGTTCACAGTGGAACCAGTTTTCAAAAGCTTACTCGTGTACAAAATGTACCCACGATGCCACATAAAACTGAAAGTGCAACTTTTTTTGTTGCACTTTGTTTTAGAAAATTCATTTTTTGATGATGAAAACGTAATGCTATGGCAACTATTTACCATTCGTAAGAAAATTGCGCATCCATTACCGTTTGAATGATCAAAATCGGTGAAATACTTTTTGAGATATATGAAAAAATGCTAGGGGGGTACTTAATTTTTGTGAGTAGTGTATATAAAAGACATGGGAAAATCGTTACGCACCTACTGGATAATGATTTTGACTACGATCTAAAAACGTTCCGGAACGTGTTTCAGTTCAATCATAAAATATCTCGATAATTAGGGAAACAATTGGAAAATCAAAACCCATGTAACTCTTCCATTACCATAAGCCAAGCAATTGGAGCTCCAATTGATTTTGGTTGAAATTCGACAAATTTAATGGGTCACTTTAAGATCAAAACCCGCGACAAGGATTAAGCAGCTCAGGCATTTCATGTTTTGCGTCACGTGTAAATATCGAACACCCGGCGATAGAACAATAAAGGTGATTCATCAAAGAAAAGTGCAAAATATAGATCTCCAAAATGATACAAAATGCGGTCAATTGTTTTTATGGCGGAGGACGGATTAATCGACATGCTGAAGGACACGTGCAAATGAAACATGACGGAATGAAAGTCCATTAACAATTTGGGGCGCGACATTCTTGGAAAAAAAAGAGGAATATTACTCCCACCATTTTTTAATTTTTTTCTCTTAAACAGATTTAAGCTGATACATGATTCAGCTCGAAAGGGTTAATGCTGATTGATGACCAATCTAATATATTGACGCATGACATTTTCTTTTTCGTGTTTGTCTTCCCTTTTTCACAGTAGTAACGTCAGGGTCGCGATGCAGACAGCGCATGTTGGTGGAGGGCGGGGGGGGGGGGGGGGGGGGCGGGGGTTAGGGGCGTGGTGGTGATTGCATGAGGGGTCGGATTATCCAGGTGGGGATGAGTTTAATAGCCAAGTTCGAATCTCTCCATCGGACCGCGGCAACTTTTGCAATTCGTGAATTTTGCTGCTGATTGGCCCACCGTGTGCGTTACTCGAAGTTACTCGTTACTTTGTTAGGTGTAAAAGGATGCGTATTCAGGCGCCGTTTGGAATAAAAACACCTCGGTTCGCCTTTTGTAACTAGTCTATATAGTTTGTGAGCACTGTATTACACTTAAACAGAGTGTCTAGTCTACTTATCGAAAAAAAGTTGACTAGTACATCTGGGTGTTGCACAGAACATAGTATACTTTATTGGGCGTAAGGAGTGTGATTAGGGTGTTGAATTAAGAGTTGCGATTAATCGCAAGTCAGAATATACGTCAAACATAGTCAATCATATTTTGTTCAATAATGCGCATTTTCCGTCTTGCGATTAATCGCATTTTCGCGATTAATCGCAACTCTTTATGCTACACCCCAGTCACACCCTACGGCTAAATCAAGGATGCTCTGTTCTGTGCCTGAAATAACCCATATCAATGCCTGTATCAGTCTTAATTGTTTAATGTATTTATTATTCGTTATTTTATAATTATTGTGTCAATTATGCTACAGTCACATTTGCTCTACGGCGAGCGTACGGCGGCCGTACGCCCCCGAAATCGAGAGAAACTGGGTCAGTCGAGAGACTGGCTCAGTCACATTTGACACGGCGGCCGTACGGTCTTAAATTTCTACGGCCAATTACAAAAATAGGGCCGCCGTAGAATTTCTACGGTCACATGCATTAGCAGTCACATTTGCCACGGCCGCCGCACGGCGTATCTTCAATTTGTGGAGACAGAAAATCTGCGGCTGCCGTACGGCCTTTAAAGTGATGACGCACGGTCGCCTTAGGGCGTCCCTGCGGTTGCCGTAGGTTATTTGAACAAATATCAAGGCAGACGCAAGGCGCCCGCAAGGCGACCGCAAGGCGGCCATACGGCAATCGTGCGGCCAGATTGACGCTACAACTACACCCCTATAGAGTATAGGAGTGGTAGCCATGGCTACGGCGTGTATAATTGCTTCGGCGACCCTAGAAATGAAAAAGAGTTATAACTGTTAGTTATAATTCTACGGCGACCCCTACGGCCTGTAAAATATATGGTTACGCCGTACGGGGACCCTGCGGCCACCGCAGATTTTCTGCGGCCACCGCAGATTTTCTGCGGCCGCCGCACGTTTCTCTCGATTTCGGGGGCGTACGGCCGCCGTACGCTCGCCGTAGAGCAAATGTGACTGTAGCATTAGACATAAATGTGTAATGATACATGGAAGCACCAACAGGGCGATCGGGTTTGGTGTGTGGTGTGTGAGAGGAAAAGGGGAGGATGGGGGGGGGGGGGGGGTCAGTTGGTAGCTGGTTTATCATGTAAGGCCCAGCTGGGTTCAACATTTACATTGCCAAATAGCCCACTAGCCCAGGAACAACAAAAGGGAGTTTTGAGGCATAATTATACGCCGCCATCAATGCAAACATTTGTTTTGGTCTTGCCTTCTAAAATTGGGAATGGCGATGGTATACGGAATATTTAACGTGTCTTTTAAGTTTTGAACGAATGACTCGATTTTGAGGTCGTCGGAATTGGAAACAAATTGTGGACATGACTTACCAAGACGTTTCACGAAGTAACACAACAAATGAAACAAAAACAAAAAAAAACATCACAATAGAAAACAACCCTTGCCCCTACGATTATACCACTTACAACTTTTGGAAGAACATCGGCATGAAATAACGGAGACCGACACCAACATGACATAATTTTGATCTGAGGTCGTCGAAATTGGAAACAAAGTTTGGACATGACTCATCAAAACGTGTCACGAAGTAAAAACAAACAAACAAACATAGTAAACAATAGAAAACAAACCTTGCCCTAGCGATGACACTGAAAACTTTCAGAAGAACATCGGCATGACATAACGGAGACCGACACCAACATGACATAATTTTGATCGGAGGTCGTCGAAAGTGGAAACAAAAAGTTTGGACATGACTCACCCAAACGCGTCACGAAGAAAAAAACAAACAAAACAAATACAAATAAACAAAACAACCACAAAACAAACAATAGAAAACAAACCTTGCCCTCGCTATACCACTGAAAACTTTCAAAAAGAACATGGGTAATTATGACGTAAGGGAGATCGACGCGAACATGACATAATGGAGAACTATGTTCGGTTATCTGGTTATAGAGCAGCTGCTTCGCGGAAAAAGCGATAGATGGGTGGCCTTGGAAAATGTCGTGCCGTTAAGAGAGAGAGAAAGAGATGCATGGACATTAAAGTCGCCGCATCTTCAGATGGGGAAATCCGCACAGTGCGGCGCCATGCTTTCAGGTTGACTAATTGGCAGGATTGCATGCGCGCTAGTGCGAAACTCGCGACACCCGCGAAATTCCTATCAGCACAATAATGTGCACTATAGTACAGAGCTATCATTCTGCACAAAGCGTCGTGAGATGCTGATGGTGATGACCCCCCGTTGCAGAAAGATATACAAATCGATTTAAGTTGCAATTAATTGCCAGTCAGACAATGTGTGTATTTTAACCAATCAAATTTGCGCATTTAGAACACATGATCTAATTTACAATTGATTACAATTCTTTCTTCAACGGGTCCAGATCTAGCACACGATCGTGTACAACGTGGCGCTTTGTTGTGTCTCAGCTACTGGTTGTGTTGTCTGGCACGACGACACTCCGTCTTTAAAATCTAATCTTAAACAGACTGAGGAGATCGGTGGTCAGTGGCGGATCTTTGAGGGACATTGACACATGATTTACGCTCGCTTGGTGTATACCTATTTTTGTTTACCCATGTCCACCACTTGTTTGTTTATATTCCGAACTCTAAAATGAACCCCAAACCTAAACGTAACAGTATACCCTAATTTCAATTGTTAACCTTACTCCTAATCCTGCTAGTTCTAAGCAGCAGCTCCCAAAAATCGAATTTTGGTAGTAGACTAAATATGGGTAGACCACATTGAAGACCGGAGAATATCAGTGTCCAGGGGGGTGTTTCACAAAGATCCTTAGTTGAACTTAACTCTAAGTTGGACTTAACTATTATGGAAAGCCATTAGTTTCTTTGAAACAACTTCGTAACATTTCTTTTAAAAGGCATACAAATATTGTTTCAAATCATTCATATTTTCTTTTATCAAGGAGATTTCATGTTCTTCATGTACAATGTATGTAAAGTCAAAAATACTTGATTTTTTGCTTTTGAATATATTTTATTCCAAGGCTACAATTGGCTTACCATAATTTGTAAGTCCAACTTAGAGTTAAGTTCAACTTAACGGATCTTTGTAAAACACCCCCCTAGACATTAACTTTGTCAAATTTAACAGAACTCGTCATGATCACTCGGAGCGTTCACATTTCGCATGTACATTGTTGTTTGGCTAATAAAATTTATACAATTTTGATTGAATTTGAAGTCAAAATCTTGGGACAATTCGTAATAAAATCTTACATCATTTTCCCATTTACCTTAGGTAGACCGTGTTCATTTACGATGAAACTATCACACATCATTTAGAAGAATCTTACAATAATATTTATAACAATATGATGATATTTGAAGAAAAAAAACATATGAAGTCAATGGATCACTTTAATTCACCATGCAGACAAATGATGCGTTAAAGGGTACCACCACCCAAAAATAATATTCTTATAACTGAAAGGTAACATCTTTAGTAGTCCATTCCATCAACAAGTTCAGAAAAATATGTTTCCAGAAAAAAATATATAATTGGAAAAAGCATCACCATTCTAAAGCATGCGTTCATGGGTCTGCATGTACAAAGACTACCTTTGTGCAGAGCGAACGAATCGTCCGGATTCTATTGTCTCTAAACGTACGCGTAAATAGAATTGGCGCACTCGCAAATGTTTAGCGCGTACGGAACCACGAAATAACAGTGGTTCCGTAAGTGGTGGTAATTTATTGCATTGTTTATGAATTACACAACCCTTTGCCAAATGTTGGGTATCTATTTGATATCACAAAATGGTACCAAAACATATAATAATGTGTTGTTCTTTGCTTGGTGGCCCCCTTTAAGGTCACCAATTCTTTATCACAACATTGAAAGTTAGAATTTTGGTCAGAATTTTGGCACTCCTACATTTAAACGTGAATAATGTTTGTTAGTAGATTCGAGTTCTAAATCGTTGGTTCCTATTAATGTTATCCGCTCCGATGTTAAGGCTAGCATATTGCATTTTAGTGGAAACTAGATAGTTTATTGGTTTGATTTAGAAAACCTAAGTTCACTAATTCCGCAAGAGGAAATTAAAGAGGAAAAATCACCCTCAATATAATGTCATAAACGTACTGACTACGCTGGCGCGGACGCCGTCTCACATTATTCCATATTAGCAACGTTACAAAATAAAATTAGTATTTGGAGGCAATTTGACAAAGCCTACATGTCCCTCCATGTAATACTTGGACATAATATCATGGACGCAAATTATTGTTTGTAATCAACAATAACAATCAGATTGTAAACTAGCAATTACCAAGTCGGCCGAACTATGTTACCTTTTAACAAATTACTGATTTTAATGGGAACATTCACAACATGCAAATCGTAATTTTAGTACAAAGTTAAGTGAAAGATGCAACCCCTTAACAAGTTATTGATTTTGTTTGTGTGTGTGTGTCTTTCTGGCGAAGAGTAGATTTATTGGCATCGTTATAATGGCGTATTGAAATTGATTTACAGATCTACGCTTATCTATCAATGTCTTCTTGTACATGCGTATATTGCCGTCTTGATGTAAAAAGGATCCATCTAAAATGAGGGTCGATTCTAGGAATACGAATGTAAGTGCCGCTATTATAGAGCCGTCTAGCCAACGCGGCTTCACGCGTAGTCCAGGTTCAAGAATTTACTCATTTCACCCTGGTATATAAAGAACTAAATTCCAAAGGGGGCTAAATCCACTTTTTCAACTTTCGAGAAAAGCATGTATCTTTATCCAACTTTGTGCCCACGCCTATGGAAATATGGAAGGTTCCATATTTTGATTTTTATTGTGTAATTTGTCCTCAAATTTGGATTTCTAGATCGACGCCAATATACTTAATATATCGTTAACTCAATTTGTTATGGAAAGTGGATTTAGCGCCTTCTGGAACAAAGCTCTTCATATCATGTTTTCCCTAATAACTCAAGATGAAATGGACACAAATTGCTACACCCACTGAATTCGTGTTCACCCGCCAGGACCAAAAAAAGAAAGACAGAAATAAAGAAAGAACAAAAAAGACTAGTGACCAATTTGCGCAAATCGTTTCGCTTAGCGCAATCAATCTCTTTTTCGCGTTATAGGGTAACAGTGGTATATAAAGAGCCGAGATCCCAATTTACGCACTTCGTCAGTTACGTATTTGTTACAACTTAGTTTTTGGTGGTGGTGATTGGGAGGGGAGAGGGGGGGGGGGGGGGGAGTAACATACACCCTCATCGTAAGATCTCCCCACCAATGCTTGTATTCTTGTATTGCCCCGATGGTATTTGTCAAGATCTGAATCTGAAATGCCAATAAAACCTGTGTATAGCGATCACCCAATGGAATGCGACAACAATTACCAATTGAGACCTCAATATAGACGTGATACGCAACATCGATTCTCTCTCGTGCAGGTTATATAGGCAAGTTAGCTACTATAGACAGTTGACCACTACGACAATTTAAGCTGTACACATTGTATATACATGACTGTATACACTCTTTAGTCATGTTACGTTCATTGATTCTCTCTAGTGCCTGGGTCGCTATAGACAGGTTGACTGATGTAGACAAGTGGCCATACACTACAGACAGATTTGACTGTATACTGTTATTACGTCATAGTATTACCTTCAGCAGGTGTTTTTTATGAATCTTATAATATCAGGATGTGCCCTAGGGGACAGTGAACGTCATTGTGCTATTTAACCTGTTTTCAGAGACAAGGACGCGTCAAGGTCGAACGATATTCGGAGTGGTGAATCATGGACCCTACTACCCTAGGGTCCATGGGTGAATAGAGAGGATAGGTTACAACATGGACCCAGTAGGGTCCATGGTTACAACAAGTTTAGAACCAAACCAGAGGAGAGGGGCGTAAATGGATGGGGTCACACTACACAGGGGGGGGGGGGGGGTGTAGGGGGTAGGGGTCGCACATACAATTATACAATTGGTGGTGGGGGACGGAGCGGGGGGGGGGGGGTAGAAGGAGGGGACGCACATACGATTATACAATTCCCTTTGTTATTAGAAGGCAGGCATGACCGAGCTATTTTAATAATAGCATCACTAGTGGGAGGGGTGGAACATGAAGGGTGGTGGGGACGATGGGGAGGGGGGGGGGGGGGGGGGTGGAAGCAGGGGTTGCAAGTAGGTTTCTAAAAACACTTTATTATTGGAAGGCAGACGTGTACTAGCATATCTAGTGGGAGGGGTGGAGAATACAGGGTGGGGAGCGGGGGTGGAAGGAGGGGTTGCAGGTAGGTTTCTAAAATTCAGTTTATTTAGTGGAGGACAAACATGTTCTAGCTACTACTAGTACTCTACCAGCATGACTTGTGGGGAGAGGGGGGGGGGGGGTGCAATACTTTTCGCTGATGATACGAATTTTGATTAGTTGAAATTATTAATATTGAAATGAGTAATATTTTATCGTGGATTAGAGCGAACAAATTATCATTGAATCTCCAGAAAACAAAATATATGTTGTTTAGTATATCTATAGATTCGTTACCGGCTAACATAGTTTTTGAAAACACACCCATTGGAGTGTGTTTCATTCATTACATTTTTGGGTGTAACGGTTGATAATAACCTTACTTGGAAATTTCATATTGATAATATTTGTAAAATTATTTCTCGTAACATTGGTATAATTAATAAAGTGAAGACATGTCTTCCTTTTAATTCATTAATTATGCTTTATAGTTCTTTGATACTCCCATACTTGAATTATGGTCTCTTAGTTTGGGGTAACACTCATGAAACTTTATTAGATAAAGTGTTGTTTTTACAAAAGAAGAGTATTCGTATTATTTGTAATTCCCCCTTTCTCTCCCATACAGACTCTTTATTTTTTGAAAATAAGATACTGAAGATAAAAGACCTATATTTATTTCAACTCGGTCAATTTATGTATAATTATAATAATAATATGTTGCCATCTGTTTTTCAAGAAATGTTTTTTAAAAATAACTCAGTCCATAATTATCCAACTAGACATTCTGAAGAATTTCATTTACCTCTCTTTTCTTAAAATACATTTATATATATGAAGGCCCCAAATTATGGACTTCTCTAAGTACTGAAATAAAAAATGCTCCATCGTTAACTATCTTTAAGAACAAATTTAAATTGTTTTTATTACAATCTTATGAACATCATTGAAGTATGTCGCCCATTTATTCTTTCCCCGTCCTTACGTCATCCTGAACAATGTCTTTCTTTACTCGCGGACTCAAAATGTAATCTGATATGATATATTGTGCCTTCTCATGCATAGCTCCTTTCTAAGCGCAACGCTTCTTTTTTATTTTCACTTGAACCCCACATGCAGCTCATCCTTTTATACTACTGATTATATGTGTACCCCCGATCTCTCACTTCCTTTTGGCAGTGTCTAATTGTTTGTATTGTGTCCGTCTTCTCCTATTTTTGTCATGTATAGTTCTCTCTTGTCCCATGTTGGTCTCTGTTGGCACCCCTTTTTTCATCTCTATACTCTTTTGTAGTCTAGAATGTGTTAATTTAAATATACAATAATATTCCTAACTATTATTTGACGGATCCACAATTGTACAAGCATTGCTTTTTAGTGGACCCCTCTTGTTTCCAATATGTATATCTCTATTTTGTGTAAATTGTAATAATTAATTTGTAATGTTTTGTTGGAAGCAAGAATAAAATTTAATTGAATTGAAAAAAATTAAAAAAGTAAGAATTAAACAAAAACAAATGGTAATGGCATTTTTGATCCATTGGTAAATCTCCTTTAAAGGAGGGGGGAAATCCCGGCTTTGATTCAGGTTTATAGCTTTAAATATGTGCCTTTATTGATATACCACACTCTTTTTTTCAAAGAAATCCTTAAGTTGGGGAAAAAAGGTAAATTTCATGCAACTTTTTTGCTTTATTTCGCATCAGCGTTCCATGCTCCTAAAAAAAGTCATTTATAGCAGAGCGGGAATGTGCGCACGTGTCACCCGATTCATGACATCACATGCAGACCACAACGCGGAGGAATGTGCATTGTTTACATGCAGAGCCTATGACTGGCTTGTAAAACAAACTCGTTTTTGCTTGTAAATTGAGGTTTTACTGAAAATGCTTAAGAATTGCTAAGAAATGAATTGTAGCAGGATGCAGCTACACATCTGAGTGTATATCGTCCATGATATAAACCTGAACAAATGTTTGCAAATATTGAAACAAATGGAAATAATATATCTGTGTCAACGTGAGTATTGCACTCAGCGTGTACGTCTATGACCGAGCTAAACTGCGATTGCCTGCAGGTGACGTCACAAAGATGACGTCATCTTTTGTTCGCCCGGGACTCAGTTTTTTTACGGGGGTTCCGAAAGTGAATTTACAAGTTGATTTTTTTTATTTTACCGGGTTTTCCCACGAGAAAAATATGTTTGTATTAGTAATCTTCATGAAAATCTACCTTAGATACAGTAAAACCCAATTTTGAGGCAGTTTTCTTGTCACCATACCTTTAATTCAATAATTCTGTACCAGTTTCGTTCAGATAAGTCTCCAGAAAAGAAGGTGGAAAAACATTTCATGGAAGGGGAATCGTTTCATCTTCTTTAATATTAAATTAAGCATACATTATTATGAGAGCGTCGTATTACAGCAGAGGAAGTAGATAATGATTGTTTTCAACAAAATCGATTATGGGCAGAGTTTGTTTTAAAACCTGGAATCCTAACACACCCACACGGCCACTCCAACATAAACACTGATAATTGATATTATGATAAGCAAGTAGATAACACAGGCGTCTCTAAACTATGTATCATATCGATTAAACTTGTATTCTTAATCCAGTTACTAAATTTAATATGAAAAATAAACAGCCCTAACTCATCACCGCTTGTACCATGTGAACAAAATACAAATTCATTGTGTGGCAGTTTGAATAATAATAATGATTTTTAAACAAAGTCATGCAAGAGCTAGAATCTTTATTACGCGACTGCCAATATAACAACCAAGCACGTTTACAAAAAGTAACTTACAAGTGCGGATAATAATAATGTTCGGATAAATCCAGAAATGCCACCGATCACGTCATTACCTTCATCTGATAATACTGAATCTGTATTATGTATTTTAAATGGATCAAGTAACATTGTCAAATCGACAACATTTACTTGGAACTCTACCTAAAACATTGTCAAAATCGACACAATTTACTTGGAACTCTACCTAAACATTGTCAAAATCGACACAATTTACTTGGAACTCTACCTAAACTGCCTGTTTGTAAAACTATATTGATTTTTAGAGCACGAAATATTAATAAACGGTCGCTGCGACCGTTTATTCTGAGCCACGGACATCCGTATGTGTTATATTGTTGTTTATGTCGACTGTGATTAGATTCTTCCTTGCGCCGTTCTAATTGATCTCTGTGCAATATGTGTTTATGCCAGTGGTGAAGCTAAGGGGGAGAATTAAGGGCACGTGCCAAACACCCAAACCCAAATCACCCAACCCCACCCCCCAAAAAAAACACAAACAAATAAACAACAACAACAACACCAACAAACAAACAAATAAAATAAAATAAATACTAATAATAAAAACAACAATAATAAATAAATAAGATCATGATAATAATAGTTATACGACTACTAATGATAATAATAATGATTAAATAATGTCGGTGCCGCCACTCAGTGCGACGAAGCTACGCCATTGCAACAAGCTGCAGTGGTTGCTTTTTGGCTGACATCTATGGTAGATGTAGACCTAGCGTACGTTAAAGGGATCTAGTAACATTGCCAAAATCATCAAATTGTACTTGGAACTCGAGCGATTATCACTTAAATCGTTATATTTGTATGACCTATAAACGCATGGATCAGCTTTCGGTTTTCCAAATTTTGCTTCCGTTATGAAGATGATTGGAGTGTTCAGATTTATAATTATCTACTGGATAAGTATAACTGTGTGCAAAGTCAGTGCAATGAGTAAGCGAATGTTACTCTGCATTTTCGCTCATTACCCGGCCATATGGCGTTCATTTACCACGGAGTATTCACTCATCACTCAGTGGACATATCGGATCACAGAAACACACAATTTATTATCCAGTTGCCAGTTTTTGCACAAACATGTCAACAAAGTTACCAGATCCGTAGGGCCTCTGCGAAAAACATTGCTCCGATCACTGAGAGAGCTACCCTACTGAGATAAAAACGAATATATACATAAATAAAAAGACCCCTTTAAAGGTGCATGATTTCGCGGATTTATAAATCAGACCCGCGGTGCCATCTTGTGAACACCTTGACGTCAACATAAATATTTTTTTTTTAAAGGCACAGTACAACATGCGCAACTGTCGATGCAATTAGTGGTCGGTGAATTATGCAAATAAGATGCGACATTATCTTAATTCCGCGAGAACAATTAACAGCAACAGTTTGGGTTAGGGATAAAAAATGGATTTTGACGGAAGACATGAAACTAAGCCCAAAATGCGCAAGTGGTGCCCATGTGCTATCTCAAATCAGGATATTTGAGATAAATATGAGGCATAATCTTACAGATTACACACACAATTATGTACGATCATAGTTATAAGGGCCCGAACGAAGTTGCCAAGAGTTACAATACCGTGGTCACATGATAATCTTATTGTGACGTTGATGGCGTCATACCAGCGCAAAAGATAATTCGTCGTTAATCTGTATGGCCTAGTCCCACCGCACCGTTTCTCTTTCCGTTTCCTATCTGACCCAAATATGTCGAAACGGTAAAGCCCGGCGCAGACAGAGCCGACTAGACCGGATCCGACTGGTTTTTAGCCTGATTAACTCAGTATACCTTGCCTCAGGACTCTGGTTGTGCCAGTCAAGAGCCAGTCGGCGGTCATTCGAGGCCAATTCAACATGTTGGATCGGCTCCGACTGAGCGAAACTGACTATAGCCTGACTGAAAACCAGTCGGATCGGGTCGAGTCGGCTCTGTCTGCGCCGGGCTTTAGTATCTAACAAAAGTCTACGTTTCCCGCGAAACGGAGCCGAATGCCAGTCGGATGGGAAATGGAAAGAGAAACGGTGTAGTGGGACTAAGCCATTACTACTTTCTGGCAACTTGCCAGACATTCTGTGTGACGTAATTTAATGATATGTAATTGTTTCAAACAGCGAGGAACTAACCAGAAATTCAAAATGAAAACATGAACAAAGAAAATTGCGTTTCCCCAGGATTCGAACCCGAGACCTCCGGATTGCTAGACCGTCCGGTGTCCGTCCCATGTGTCAAAATATATGTATGCATGTTACGTATTGTTTTTTTTTATTTTGTATTACGGCGTTGTTCGGAGAATGTTCCGCCTTTTTACAACACCGCCTTTCTGGAAAATACATAATTTTTGAGGTCATCTATTCTGAATGAAATTATACCTGCCGGACTGGTACTCCTCGTCAGCAGTTAGCTTTTACTCTATAACTGGTGAATGATAATTGTACGACCACACGTACGTAGCTATGCCGGACATGTCGGCATGATGGTGGTTAAGGAACGGCCTAAGGGGAGGGTATGGGTTGGGGGCTGGTCCCTATTTATAAAAAAAATATTTAAAAAAAAGATAATTTATTTTGGTCGATATCCGCATATTCGCTCCCAGGCCGGACACGCACCAGAAAAATCATTCAAACATGCAGGCTTGCCCCTGGTATTTAAACAGTATAGATGGTGGGGTTATTTAAAGGGATCATTCTAGTAAATTTTGTCGGAATCGACCAAAGGCATACTCACTTGCAAATCTAGTGGTTCGATCATGCCTTGTTTTCTTGCTTCACGCAAATGGAGATATGAGACCCGTTTTGTATTTTCTTTAAGTGCCTTTTTCGATATAATATATGTATGATTCAATGAGACTGAACGAAATAGTAAACAAATATACCATGCACTGAGAGCCTCTAGTTGAAATTATGGATTCCGAGGTGATAGGAATAGCACTATTTTCTGAGGGGCGTAGCCCCGAAGAAAATAGTGCCTTTTCTGTCACCGAGGAATCCATAATTTCACTAGTGGCTCGAAATAGTGCATGATATATAGTTAAACTGCGTACACACCTGTCGCACTAAGACGGCAAATAACACTTTATATTTTTGCCCAATACATACTTGCAGGAAATATTCATTTTGTTATCATAATATGTTCACACATGTATATATCCGTTGTCGACGTTTGCAACCTGTAACAAAGTTGGGATAGTTATTTAAAGTGACCTAGTTGCCTTAAAGGGATCTAGTAACTTTGTTGGCATGTGCAGCAAGTGAAGATGAAGTGTTGATATAATATGTGGTTTTGTGATTGGATATGTCCTCTGATTGATTAAATAGAATTTATATGGCCGAGTAATGAGCGAAAATGCAACATCACGGTGATATTTGCTAAATCATTGCACTGACATTGTACACGGTTGACTATCCAGTGAATAGTTAAAAATACAAACACTTCAATCGTGAACATATTTTTAACAAAAGGGAAATGTAAAAAAATCAAAAACCTGTTTCATGCTTCTAGTGGTAATACGAGTACAGAAAGGTATGACAGAACCACTAGATTTCTAATGAAATTGTGTGGATTTGGACAAATTACTATTATTTTAGGTGGTGAAGCATGGCAGTCAAAGTGTATGATCTACATTAATCTATTACGAGCGCATTGCGACTTTGGTTGATTTGACCGATTATAATATTATGTGAGGTGAACTCATAAAGCAATCATCCATACAGACATGAACATTGTAAGCTTCGTATTTAGTCATTAATTTCCACATTATGGGCGGAACACCTCATAATTATACAGTCAGAACAGCTGTTTATTTCATAGAGTCTAATTACATTATTCAAACCATTGTTTTACGAGAACAAACACGACAATAAACCGAGTGTATAAACAAATAACAATTCATTGAACCTTCAAAATCAATAAAATGGGACATTAAAATTAAATATAGACAATTTTAAGTATAGTAAATCCCTACCAGCTCACCTAATTTTAAAAGTGTTAAATAAACCCCCTAAGAATTGCGTAGTTTTATAGATTTGTTTTCTCTTTCTTTAACAGTATGCGCTTGTACTGAAGTAACCTCTGCGTTTTGATATGATTGTTTTTTTTTATTTTTACAATTAACTAAATTAATCGTGTTAATGGTCTTTTTTTGTAGTGTAAACCTTTAATTCACGAGCCATAAACTGCTGGATCTTTAATTTCAACCTGTTTCGCGAAAATACGTCAATCCCCATAAAACGTGTAAAATCATAATCCAGAATACACGATATAGACCTGACATTATTATAAACATGATAAATGAAAATGTTTAGTTCCAAGAGGCGATAAGTCCACTTTCCATAATGATACACATTTGAGTTAACGATATAAATACACTATGAAGCTACGTACCTATCTAGAAATCAACAAATAAGGACTAATTACAACAATCAAAATCTAAATATGGAGTGTTCTATTTTCCTACAAAATTAAATTCCTTCCCGTCTATATATCTCCGATGTATTAGCCCTTTAGGCCACACGTCTACTATATGAAGTGAAAGCATCAGAAGGGGGCTAGTCCTCTGGTAACTCCGTGTTTAACTTTCCCTTCTCCATTCTGTTACTGCCGAGCGCCTGGCTAGACAATGCTAGAAGGCAGAAGGTACCATTTGTAAGTCTTTTGGTATGACCCCGCCGGTCTGGGTTCGAAGCCGGGACCTCCTGTGCATGAGGCCGACATTCTAACCGCTATAAATCCACCATGCTCGGTTTCTACTCCTATGGGCATGTGTTTACAAAGTTGGACAACGTAACCAGCCTGCATATCTTCAAACTTGAACAAAGTGGATTTAGCGCCTTTTGAAATTAAGTTCTTCAAATACATGTATGAGTAAAGGTGAACATGGTGCATACATGTATGGGAATGAAATCTTACTACGTCACCACCCATCGTTTTGTGTGTCACCGTGACGATGCAGGGACACGTCAACAGGATTAACTGACATTAGAAAACAATTGCACAAATCCGAGGCCGTTATTTTTGGAATATTGTTAATTGTTTGTTTTTTGTCGGGTGCGGCAAATGCAATAATCACGACAAACATGGATTGGAATGTGAACATACAACTGCATAAAGTAAAAAATAGTTAGTCAGAAGCTAAGCGAATCGATTGTTAATCGTTATCGGACGTAAACACAATAATTAATCTTTCACTGGATTTGATAAAAACTCATTATTCGGCGCCACGCACGGCAACAAAATAACGCCCCATACTTTGATTACGGACAAGAATTTCTACATGTTCAAGACAAAAGTGAGTGCCAAATATTGTATAGATGATACATACACTCAAATTGATTATACTTACCATGATGTAAGGAGGAGGTGATGGGAGGGGGGGGGGGGGGGATGGTAGAGTGGGTTCTCACTTGCCCCCATCCTCAGATCCTCTTACTCTTAAACTAGATGATTAATCCAATTTGAATATATATATTAATTAACCCTGTTCGGTTGTAGGGGCTGTTTTTTTTTTATCGGACCTGTCCCTTCTCTTAATTCCACAACTAGATGATTTTAATCAATCAGTTCACCACGATAATATAAAACACAAATTACATTCACATCTAAAGGGTTTATTCTATCATTTCACCCCGGTTATAAAACACAAATTACATTCACAATTAAAGGGTGTATTCAATCATTTCACCCCGATTATAAAACACAAATTACATTCACAACTAAAGGGTTTATTCAATCATTTCACCCCGATTATAAAACACAAATTACATTCACAACTAAAGGGTTTATTCAACCATTTCACCCCGATTATAAAACACAAATTACATTCACAACTAAACTCTGCAACTAGAATGATGGTTTATTCAATCATTTTGCCCCGATAATAAAACACAAATGACATTCACAAAAAAAACCGTAATAATGCTGGGAGGAGGGGGGGGGGGGGGGGGGGGGGGGGTGATTTCCACCTTGACCTCTAAGGCCTGGTCAGTTAAAGGGGGGGGGGGGGGGCAAGACAATCATTGGGGGCCCACTATGCATTTCTATAATATTGTTTTCAGAATGTTTATGTTTTGTTGTGTCAAACTATTTGGGGCATGGGCGTCGATCTGTCATTGATACCCATTCATCAGGGGGGGATGATATATTCATTCATTCCCCCCTGATGAAT
>JBAMJV010010970.1:0-32598 GCA_037951105.1 Echinarachnius parma | reverse complement strand
CCAACGACCATTTCGACCGCACTACACCACTACATAACTGTTTCATTTCATTCGCTTCTCCTTATTGTTTTCTTCTACTTCTTCTCCTTCCAAATAATCGCAGCAATAAAACATATCATCAACATCATCATCATCACAGGGTGTGATCCTGGGGGGGGGGGGGGGGGGGGGGGGGGGGGGGGGGGGGGCAGTGGCACGTCGCCCCCCCCCCCCCCCCCCCCCAATGAAAATATTGGGGAGGCGAACATATCATTTCGCCCCCCCCCCCCCCCCCCCCCCAATAATTCCGAAAATGAGGAAGAAAAAAATCGAGTGATATAATGCCAATCAATAATTAATCTTCAAAATAGCCGGTTTTTTAGTTTGAAAGGACTGTAAATCTCTTTTTGCCGCGCGCTTCGCGCGCATACAGTTTTCTCATATTGCAAGTTTCATTTGGGTTGCGGGAACTCACCTTTTGAAATGTGTTGGGCAGCGTAATTTCTCAAACGCACACCTCAAAAGAAGTTTATTAAACCCTCATCTATAGATAGCACACCGTCACAGAAAATAAAATAATCTCGGTACATATACGCTGAACGCAAATCAAATTGGAATATCATGTCCCCCCACATTTGAAAAAGGAGCAGATTGTCCCCCTCCCTTTGTCATTATGTATGTTTGGTTTCATACCTATATACTTCATATTACGTGAAATTTCTGTCTCAGGTGTGCACCAAATCGCACAATTTCACGCCCCAAAATACAAAAGCTCCCTACTGTGGGAGGGGGACACCCCTCCCACACCCTCCCCCGCTAGGTCGCTTCGCTTCCTCGCAATGTCTCCCCTACACTGTCTCCCCTACACAATGTCTCCCCTACAATGTCTCCCCTACACTGAGAAATTGTTGACGCCCTTGCTTAGTTTCATGGAGCCCAATGCCCTAGACTATATCGATGGCTCCTATAGTATACATGATCACGTGGATCCATCTCATGCAAGGCTCAATCTTTTCCTCGCTATGCCCTTTAAAAATACGTTATGAGTAGGTTCACTATTGTATACAATGTTAACACCCATGCTAGGAGCAAATGTCTGAAATCTAAAAGCTTCCGGGGGCTCCGCCCCCTGGACCCCATTATTGTCCCCAAATGTGGGTGCCCCCAAAGTCAGGTCTTCGAGTCATCAAGCCACTTTCAATGAGCGCATAATAAAACTTCCGGGCATGCCAATGTGGGGATTTTAGCTCTCTCAGTGGTCACTCTGGACATTTTTTTCAAATTTCGCCCCCCCCCCCCCCCCCCAATCTCAAAAACGGATCGACACCCCTGCATCATCATCATTGTTCACTTTCTCACCATGCTCACCGGTAGCCAATTGCGGGAAGGATTACCAAAGGCCTATAATATAGCAATTATAACAAATGGCTCTATATATACACTAGGACTATTTCCCATATCATAGATTTCAAGGATACAAAAGTCATATTGATTTCAAGGATAATGAGCGACTAAATGTACCTGATATATACACTGGTTGTTTTTATTTACAAACAAATATCCCTCCATAACAATGACAAAAATACAATATAAATTATAATGAATTAATGAATACATAAGTTACTATAACTGATTCAAAGTGATTTATTAATTTCATAATGTCCAAAAGTGATATTGAGACTTCAATAAAGATATTATTGTAATATTTTACTGAATATTGTATGATAGAAAGGGGAATATTGTCTACCCGTGAAAAGGTTAAAATGGATGTTCAGATTTAATAACCTAAACTGCCGACTAATTCTTACCGACATTCGTATACCCATCAAAAGGCGTTCCTGGAATCAAAGATCTATACTCTGCTGGAATTAACCATTTTCCTTCAGTCATCTCCACAATTAAAGAGATACATATATATTTCTTTACAAATCAAGCATTTAATTGTTCTGTACCGTCCATGGCGTAGGAGCACAAAGGGGGGTGGGGTGGGGGGGGGGGGGGGGGGGTCTGAGGTAATATCTAACCGCCGAAAATTTATATACTTGTTATGAATTTTCCCGAATATGACACTCTTTATGCCCGGATAATGATATGAGTTTGCCCGAATACGATCTGATTTTGCATGATTCGAATACGATGCCGAAATATGACATGCTTTCGCGAATGTTGCGTGTATATTGCCCTAATATGGCCGTTTTCAAAAAAAACGGGGGAGGGGGGGGGGGGGGGGGGGCTGCAGCCACCAGCCCTCACGGTCTCTTATACGCCTATAGACAAACAACTAGGAACAAGGGTAATCCGAAAAGTGCAAGGTGATTTTGGTTAAATCTGAAGTAAGGATTGATCACTTTCAAAGAAATACGCTGCAAAACAGGAACGGCTTGAAGGCCCATTTACAACTGAGCACTTGGCACTTACTGTTAGTCCTATATGAGATTTGAATACATATTAAATAATAATAACAAAACAACCCTAGGTAAAAACCATAATAACAGCAACAAAACAAACACATAAAATATTAATTCAAAATGTACAGATTAATAGATTTAATATCATCAAGGGGCATCATCAATTCAAATTCTGCATGCCCCTACACACTAATTTCCAGATACTTGGTAGTTAAAAGGATATAGTCTGTTCTGGTTTCATGGGGCAATTATGTTTTCTTTTGCGACTTGAAGGAAAACTTGAAAGAAATTTTCAAAACAAAATTACGTAATTTGTTTTTTAAAAAAAGGCTGACATACCCATATATAAATATAATCATCCGAGTATAAGTCGTGGGCAGAGATTTTTGGTAGCGATTTCCCCGATACAAATGTTTTGTGTTTTAGAATAGAAATCACATTTATAATTTTAGAACACGATGGGTTAAATAACTGTTTAGGCTTCTATACGTATCTCTCATTCAGTCCTTTTTCATTTCCAAGGAGCCCAGTTTTCCAACGTTTGGTCCGGCAACTTTATAATTCTTCTACCGGGAACTTCTCTACATCCCGTGTACCAAGGAGAGTCACCGATCAACTTAATTTCCTCGGGTCCCCTCGATTTCATATGTGGCAGGATGCGGCACAACTCTGAGGCTTGCAGTGGGGTAGGGGGTCACGACCTCTCCCTCCCTCTCCACTCGTGAAACTTTGCGTAAAGCTTGTCGTCGCGGCGACCTTCTCAATGGTAGTTTGCCAGGTCCACTAGGCTTTCGAAGTCGGAGATATGGATGAAGGAGTTAGGCGGGCCAAGTTTCTCGTAGTCGCGCTTCGTTGGACCGACCACAACGGGTATCACGCGCTTTTGAGTGAGATTGCCCAGAACTTTTCGTCGATGAAGTCGTGACATTCGGAGTTTGGTACGGCGAGGTAGAACTTGTAGCTGCTGAAAAGCTGGATGCACTTGGTGGACCGCTTGGGCAAACATTCCTTGTGACCACATGCACCGTAGTCATCCAGGGACATCAGCTCACGTAAGCGCGTAACGAGTGGTAAACGTGGCCAGAAGACATCCCGACAGTTACTCGCCACCCAAGATATTAGACCCGACCGGTTACGCTGCGAGACTTCATCGGCGTTCAACATAGCCCGACTTTTTCGCACATAACTATTATTTGACTATCAAACGATCGGTAGTAGCCGTATGGAATGTGTATATCAGCTTCCAGGTCGTACGTCATTAATACGTGGTATTTGAGTTCGGCGATGTCCGTGTTCTCAGACCATCGAACAATGTGGTAAGGTGGTTCAGTGCTGTAGTAGACCACGTCTGACCCGGCTCAGGATCAACCTGAAGCAGTTCCTTCAGGAGGGTGTTCCTGCGCCTCTGTGGACCAACCATGCCAAAGACCACCGCGTCCTTCCCAGGTAGCATTCGCAAGTCCGTTCCGATGCTGAGGTCGATATCGCATTCATAACCGTCGGCGTACAGAGGATGGCCGAGTCTCTCATCAACGTAGGCTCTAAAGTTGACTAGCTCTGGAACGTGCTTGAAAAGTTCCATATCCGCGTAGATATGGATCGTCCTTCACACAGCCTTTGGCAATAGAAAACACGGTCGTTCGCGGCGACTGCGTTCCGTTGTTAACGGAACGAAAGTGGTTGCTCCGTTTGCTTCCGTTGATGGTGCACCCGTCCTTTTGTGATTGTCAGAGCCATGTTGTGTTTTCATACTTGAAATTACATTGTGGTCGTTGTTCAAATCTTCGAGCCTTGTCAAATGCTGCTGGCTTTGTACTTCTTCTTCTCCTGGCATGCAATTGGTCGGCTCTTCCTTTTTGGTCTCAAGCTCATCTGACAGCCTGTCGATCCCAATGGCTTTACCCACAGCAGAGTAATGACGATGCCCACCAAGACTCCAAGAGGGAAGCGAGGAGCTCGCCTTAAAGCCTGCATGACATGGAAGAAAAATACGCGGGCATGATTAGAAACTATAACACCACTATAATATAAAAACTACTTTTCTACGCCTTCATAGTTTTGTTTAGATACAGTAATACAAGGGCCGAGTTACGCAAGGGACTGAGGTCATTTGCCCGACCGACTAACACACTACCTGTCGTCGACAAAATGGGCTCATTTGATTTTGACTTAAACTAGTATGATTTTCGCCTGTAAATTATTTGATTTTTGCCCGAATCCGAGATGTATATTTAAATCAATATAATAGCCCGGAAATGTTTCCGCGATTTAGCGGGCATATTTACCCTTTTTAGTGATAGTTGTGTCCCATTTAGAAGTATCTGGCGGAGCGACGATCTTGCGATACTTGATCCTCCTTCTCAGATGACTCTTAAAGGTGCACCTGTAAACTGTCAGACAGTGGCGGATCTACGGGGGGGGGGTTAGGGGGGGTTTAACCCCCCCCCCCCCTTGAGCTGCAAAGGGAAAATGTGATGTGCATAGAAAAAACGGCATCATGTGTCCAGACCCACACAGTATCCGCATCGTCATTGGTCAACCCCCCCGCCCCAACAAAAAGCTAGATCCCCCCTCTCAGATATTGCCCCAAATGACATTTGAGACTTCAATCCTATACCCAAATCATTGTAAGATATGTCCGAATGATGTAGTGAAGCGTTTTATTGAAAAAAGAGACACTGATTTCCTGGTTAAAAAGGCGAAAATTTGCGTCAGCTTTTCACAACGAATTACTGTATAACGTGTATGAGGTTTATGACCGGTTCATTAACGAGTTTGAGCTTGAATGATTATCAATGATAGATATCGTCATACTAAAGGGCATTTAAAAAAAAATATAACCCAATTTTATTATTCTCTACCATAAGCCAAACTACACGGTATAAGAGAAATGTGAAGCTCCAAGTCATTTTCGTGGAGTTAGACACTTTACTGGTTTCACTTTAAAATGAAATACAGAATATATGATAATACTATTAATTGCTATATAATATTACAGAGAGGCATTTCATTCACAACATGATGTAATAACTTTGTGTTTTTCCGAAATTGACATTTGAGACGACAGAGTCAGAATTATACTTGTAGAGATCTCTGCCACATCTATGTATGGCGTAACCAGTTACATAGGAAAGGAATCCACTGTTTACATACAGCCATTCTTTGCCTCGATCATTCAATTCGAGCATACCGTTGGACATAATATAATGTTCGGAAACAAATATTGCATCATTGCTATATTCAATAGTCTATCGGCAATGACCACTGCTTCCGACCGAAGGCTCATCCCTGCCTCACATGTGCGAAATTATACAGGAAAATGAACTCGCAACGCCTTACGATCCTTACCAATTATTGGACCATATGCCCCTTGTCCTTGTGTCACGTACCCATCCGAAATCACTGTTGAAACTTGAAAGTGATCGTTCGTATTACGCAATTTATCATAAAGTATTTCCCAGCGTCAAGAAGGTCCTGGACTATGACATGTAGTAGTGAGGAGCGCCGCATCACATGGCTCTATCTCAACTCCTAGGGTCTATTTATGACATTGTGGTCGAGGTATAGTTTCAGTTCGGTCTGAACATACGCTAGGCGTAGGTCTATATTATGGTCTGAAGAAAGTATAACCTCCCTTAGTCCCGGCTGCACTCGAGCGACGATGATGTCACTCTCGACAGGACAAGCTCGTTCAATCGGAGACCAAGTCGGGATTGCGTAATGCAAAACGATGAACCTACTCAGTAAACCAGCTTAACTGAATCTTCTTTCTTATTAGAGAACCATTGAGAGCGTATCGTGGGTAATTATACCCTTTCAGAAAGACCTACATAACGATTTCTTCCTCTAGTCTTAGCTGAGAACCAGTTAATGCTTAGGTCACAAATGGCGCTCGTTCAATCGGAGACTCAGTCGGGATTGCGTAATGCAAAACGATGACCTCCTCGGGTAAAGCCAGGCTTTGTCTGAAGCTTCTTTCTTATAAGAACCATTGAAGAGTATCGTTGATAATAAACTATAGACTCTCTTTCAGAAAGACCTACATAACGATTTCTTCCCTCTCGTCTTAGCTGAGAACCAAGTTAAAGGAACTAAAGAATACAACGTACTTTGGCACTTATTCCATATAGTTGATGACTTGTAAACTAGGTCTGCCATGAAAATAAACACAGTAGTGATTTTAGGCTAATTTTCTGTATGCGAAATCTCACTTAGCAGCCAGTTTACGCCCCGCCCACATTAGGGTCTAAAATCAGCAGTGTGATTGACATGTGATTAGACAATTTATCGGCTTTCGTCATCTACAGAATTTAGATAGGCGTCGTTGTACGGGTTGGCGAAGTTCTTTAGATGACGTCACATTTTGGCGATTTAAAAGGGGCGTTCCCCAGTTACAATTAGATATTACCCCAAAATTGATTGATTTCATGGGAAATGACTGCCAAATTATTTTTCTTGAGGAAACATTACCTTAAAGAGAGCCTTATTGTGAAAATTAGGTCATTCTCGACGATTCAGTTCCTTTAAGGCGATTCCAAAAGTTGGATTTTGCTTTACTGTTACAGTCAAAACACGTTGACTATTTCTATTTAAACTTACGGGTGCGGTTCGTTATTCCGAAGGTTCGTTATTCCGAAGGTTCGTTATTCGAACACGCAAATTTCCTATACCTGAGTGTTCGTAATCCGAAAATGAAATAGGGTTCGTTAATCCGAACATTTGTTGCATTATTCCGAAGGTTCGTTATTCGAAGGTTCGTTATTCCGAAGGTTCGTTATTCCGAAGGTTCGCTATTCCTAAAATGAAATCGGGTTCGTTATTCGAAGGTTCGTTATTCGAAGGTCCGTTATTCCGAAGGTTCGTTATTCCGAAGGTTCGCTATTCTAAAATGAAATCGGGTTCGTTAATCCGAAAATTAATTTTGGGTTGTTATAATGCTATAATTTCATATAAAGAGATAAAATAAACTTATATGTTTGATTGGTCTGGCCAAGGGAGGGAAAGGGGGGAGGGGTATGCTTAATGCAGGCTGTAAATTAAATAAACAAAACACAAAACTATAGTATTATAACAAGCCCGATTTAATTTTCGGAATAACGAACCCGATTTTATTTTCGGATCAACGAACCTTCGGAATAACGAACCTTCGGAATAACGAACCTTCGGAATAACGAACCCGATTTTATTTTCGGATCAACGAACCTTCGGAATAACGAACCTTCGGAATAAACGAACCTTCGGAATAACGAACCTTTCGGATAACGAACCTTCGGAATAACGACCCTTCGGAATAACGAACCTTCGGAATAACTGAACCTTCGGAATAACGAACCTTCGGAATACGGCCTGTAACCAAACTTACTAGTGATACCCAAGAGGATATAATCATACGATTAGAAACTGACATGAATTATGCGCTTCTCAGTAACAATAACCGAAAATGCAACGATTGGCCTGCCGTTTTTTATTCAAAGAATCATGGGCATACGGGGCACTTTTTTCCCCAGGGGGCTGATGTATTTTGCCTATTAATAACATCTTACACGTTTTTTTTTTTTTTTTTTTGGGGGGGGGGGGGGGGGGGTTATTTGTTTTTTTAGGGAGATTGAAAAAGTTGCCTGAAAATGCTGAGATTGACTTTTAAAATGATATTAATTATTGATAAAGATTATTGCATGTTTTTCTCTTTTCTATTCATAGTTTCCATCTTCAAAGAAACTAAAGTTAACCGTGTCCGATCGGGGGACCTTATAAATAAATCGAGTGTCCCTAAGGCTATTTGGGATTCATATTAGAGCACAAAACAAATCAATTCGAAAATTAATAAACATCGCCCAACATTCCTATACCACCGTCATCAATCGATGTTCTATTAGTGTGGCCATTAAGATTATGCCCTCGCAATACTCGGAGTCGGGACCGCCTTAAACAACAGTTTGCAGATTTGAGGTGCACATGATACCACCCGATAACCGCTTAACGGCCCACGATACCCCCCCCCCCCCCCCCACCCCCCCCCCCCCCACCCCCCCCCCCCCCCCCCCCCCCCCCCCCCCCCCCCCCCCCCCCCCCACGGCTACGGGCCTGCGCTAGCGAAGATTCACTCATTATGTTGTGAACGTAGCTTTTGTCGCCTCGCCCAATACAACTCGCCACAACTCGTCCGTTCACTCGCCTAAGAGTTAAAGGGGACCACCAGGCAAAGAACAACACATTATTATATATATGGTTTGGTACCGTTTTGTGATACCGTTTTGTGATATCAAAATAGATACCCAACATTTTGCAAAGGGTTGTGTAGTTCATAAAACACAGCAATTAATTCCACCACTTACGGAACCACTACTATTTCCTGGTTCGTACGGGCCAAACATTTGCGAGTGCCGTCAATGCGATTCACGCGTATCCGGGAGATTCGTTCACTCTGCACACATTAGGCTTCGCAATTCAGACCGCATGAACGCATGCTTTAGAATGGTGAGGCGTTTTCCAATTGTTTTTTTTTTCTTTTCTGGAAACATATTTTTGTGAACTTCGTTGATGGAATGGAATGCTAAAGATGTTACCTTTCTTTAATACGAATATTTTTTTGGGTGGTGGTACCCTTTAAGCCCGGCGCAGACAGAGCCGACTCGACCCGATCCGACTGGTTTTCAGCCTTATTAACTCAGTATGCGTTGCCTCAGGACTCCGGTTTTGCCAATCAAGAACCAGTCAGAGGTCATTCGAGGCCGATTCAACATGTTGAATCGGCTCCGACTGAGCTAAACTGGCTCTAGCCTGACTAAAAAACCAGTCGGATCGGATCGAGTCGGCTCTGTCTGCGCCGGGCTTTAGAGTATAATAATCCATATTAAAGCCAAATAACAGTATTGGGAAAGTTACCGAAAAACCCTATATTGGCCAAACTTAGTGATCAGTGTTGTTGAATAAGTATACAAAGGGCTTAATTGTGTGGTAAAATCCGACCCTTAGTATCGTTAAATGCAGAAATATCGGAAGAAATCCAATGCACGCCCGTGAAATTTGGCCTAAATCCACCACCCGTTCGCACCTGTCCGCGCCGCTAGCGGTGGGCTGGAGATACCGACAAGCCCGCATACCGTGAGCTAGCGTAGTCTTTTGCACGTAGCGTATACGCGGTTCTGCATGCGGTTAAATTGAACTTTGTCAACGATCGTTTTATTTTGGAACCAATAATAGCTCAATTAGTCGATTTCAAAGTAGTTTTTGTCAAAATCTTTACATCAACATTTACGTTATGATATGTTCTTTCACGTGGTAGGTGATGAAAACATTTTTTTTTTTTGTGTGTGTGTGTGTGTGAGGCGTTCCCAGTACTGTTATTTTTATTTGTTTAAATCAACGTCATTCTAAATGTATCCCTCTCTCTTTTTAATCTGTAGAAACATAAGTTCAGTGTGGCTAACTGCGAGTGCAAGTGTCGTCGGCGGTGCCCGAACCCATACACACAGACCCTGCTACATGTGACTGCGACTGCGCACCTGGGGACAGGCAGTGTCTCAAGGCCATGCGAGGCAAGATACAACTACAACCATCACAATGCAGGTAATCTACAATGGCGTTATCGGTGGAGCAGAGCGACCGAGCCGTGTGGATGAAGGGGAGGGGGGGGGGGGGGGGGCGGGGAGGTGGAGATGGGAGGCTTAATATTATATTGTACCTTTTAAAGGGACTAAGCATCATTGTCCAAATCCTAAAAACTTACTTGGAATGTTAGTGGTTCTCTCATACCGTATCATATTCATATTAACAATAAAAGCATGGGACAGGTTTCGGTTTTTCAAATTTCCATTTCGTTCAAAAGATATTTACGATTGAAGTTTTCAGATTTTAAATTGTCCACGGGATAATTTAACCCGTATACAAAGTAAGTGCAGTGAGTTAGTGAATATCACTTTGCATTTTTGCTCATATCTCCGGCAAAAAAACATCCAATTAACGTGAAATTTTCACACATTACTTTGTGGGCATATCAGATCACATCAATACACATTTTATTAATCACTTTTTGCACAAGTTACTAAACCACTTGACACACTCTTAGCTAGCTTCTTTAAATGTGCATATTTTCACGTCTAGGTAAATTTGTCAAGATGCTCCTTGCAAATTTGCACATTAAGCATGTTAAGTGTGTCATAACTGCAAAGATGCACACTTATGCATCTTTGCACCCATAGAGTTGTATAAGTTGCATCCTTAATACGTTGCACTTTTCCTGCAGGTTTATAGTTGTTTTTGTTTTTTGCGCCCAGCGTGACAACGTTTTTCACCTTTAAAGGTGCAAAGTTGTGCCCTTTTACGTGTAATTGGAAATGTTCTTTTTTTAATTGAAACAAATATTCAATCGATAAGCACAATTTGAAGTAAAAACAAATTTAGTGAACAATCATTGCAATTCATCTTGGAATCTTTTTTGGCACCTTAATAAAAAGGCACAATGTTCAACGTTAACATGTGAAATATTTTGCAACGTGTGGAACTTTGCACCCGAGTGTAAACTGTAAAGTCTCATTTTAGATTAAATGTGCAGAATCGCACACTAAGGGTTCAGAATTGCACCCTAAGGATGATAACGATGCTACCTTGTGCAATTTGATAGGATATATAGTGGTACAGAGATGCACTTTTAAAGGGATCGTCCCTCTTTTACAAAACGTCTGAACAGTTTCCAGTTGACGGATGGGGATGAAGGTAACACACTAAAAAAAATCAGATCGAACAGCCCTGTAATTTGGATTCTACGGATAAAAAACAAATGCGTCCCTCCATCAAACTATATATCGGTAAATAAAACAGTTAAACTGATATAGCATAATATTACAACAATATTGTACTTAGTCTTATAAAGGTATTGTGAAGCCGACATTTGTAAAGGTATGTCACGGAAAACATCTGAAAAATGAAGAATGTGTAATTACATGTAGTCAGTTTAAGCGAAGTTTGGTTATTTTGTTGAATATTCGGTCATGCTAGTATTATGTGTGTGTGCGGGTCACGTAGCTAGCGCGGGTCACGTTTTGCAGCGATTTTCTTTTGCAAGTCAAATTTCAAAAGTTGCGATGAATTAGGGCTTGAAATCTCTTTTTCGTGGAGTTATAGACCGAAAACTAATAAACCGTCGTCCAATTTTAATTGTGCATTATATGTATATTCACCCAGTGAGGAAGTTCGTACACGGATTCCACGAAGTACCACAACGCTATGCGTGACCCCTCCGTGACCCGCGCTAGCTACGTGACCCGCGCACACATAAGAATAGCATGACCGCACACTAGGCAAAATAACCAAACCTCGCTTAAACTGACTACATGTAATTACATATTCTTCATTTTTGAGATTTTTTTACGTGACATACCTTTACAAATGTCGGCTTCACAATACCTTTACACGAATAAGTACAATATAGTTGTAATATTATGCTAAATTAGTTAAACTCTTTTATTGACCGATATAGTCTGATGGAGGGACGCATTCGTTTTTCATTCGTAGAATCCAAATTATAGGGCTGTTCGATCTGATTTTGTTTGTGTGTGTTTCATTCATCCCCATCCTTCAAATGGAAACTGTTCAGACGTTTTGTAAAAGAGGGACTGTCCCTTTAAGGGCGCTGCCTCTTTTTCTTAGTGTGTGTGAGGGTGCGTGGTAACCCTCCGATAGTTCGGGGACTTTTGAAAGTTGGTTTGAAAACGGCGTTATAGAACGTGAACGCGCAATACAACTTAAACCGAACTTTAATCCTTGTCGCGTGAAAAAAATGTATCATTTTGATTGTTTTTTTGTTTTCTTTCTCCCGGCAGTTGTGTGGGTCATGGGTGTGAGCAGCCGAAATGCCGCCGCCATTGGACCTTCTCAAAGTCGCACTGCCGGTGTATGGAAAGAGCGCCATCTCCCGACAGAGCGCTTCCTCCCGGCAGAGCGCGCGTATTGAACGAAGTCCCGTCATCTCGCACGGGCATCGAACTCCTGAGCGAACCCGCCTCTGGCATGGTTGCCATGGTTACAGCGTCCAAAACGACCACGGTTTCATTTTCACAGACGCAATCAGCAACAGGTATTTCATGTCATTTGATTTGATTTGATTTTTTTTTTTTTTTGGGGGGGGGGGGCATAATGTTCAATAGAAGTACGAACAAAAAAATCAGTAATTTGTTTGGGGTATTTAGACAACGGATCTTGTGTAATGCTATTTTATGACAAAGTAATCTCGCGTCCAGTTTGTTGATTTGCTTTTTAAAGTAGTATTGGCATAACATAATTACATGCCCATTCAATCTTCCACAGGAACACTCATATCACCATTTTCCATATTTCGGCAATTTCCTGTTCTTTATTTCCTCTGGTTTCTTTCGAATAATGCAGATGCGGATGTTGACGAGAATTCGTCGTCGTCATCCTCTATTGATGCTGACGGCATGGAAGAGAGACTACGTCAGTACCCCCCTTACGTCCGCATACCAGTTGAGCCAGAGCGCAGATTCAGTGGTGGAAGACAGCAACATCAATCCGAGACTGATCCTTCCTATTCGGACCATCAAATTGCAACCACCAAAGCTGCCAAGACTGATCCCTTTTCCGATAATCAAATCGCAACCACCAGCACTGCTAAGACTGATCCTTACTCGGACCATCAAATCGCAACCACTAGCACTGCTAAGACTGATCCTTACTCGGACCATCAAATCGCAACCACCAGCCCTGCCATGACGGATCCGTCGAATGTTCAGCCACCAATGGTCGACGAACTCCCAATTGATGACGATAACGACATACACGCAATTACGGTGGCAGCGGCGGGATTCCAAGATTCAAATCGCACCAGGACGACGGGAAAACTGGAGGGTGGGGTTTTATCGACGACAGATGGCGGCACGTGGAATACGAACACGCCCCTGTATTCGACGATGGTGACGGATGTACCGACACACAAACTGCATCATGTAAATCACCACCGACATCACGGAGGACTTGGCTTTGAGGATGACGAGGATGAAATGAACTCTCGAGATGAAGATGGCGACGGTGATGGTGATGGTGGGAGAAGCGATGAGAATGGAAGTGGTTCTAATACCATGATCCCGCCAGAGGAGTGAGGAAACGAGAACAATGCAATGATTCAGACTTTAAAGTGACTGCACCATCATCTAAAGAGGGCGCTCGCCACTCGGGAACGCCAGAGCCGTATAGCCTAGCTCTGGGGAACGCCAAAGCCGTATAGGCTCTGGGGAACGCATGTTGAGCGGTAACCACCTTACATTTTGTAGTGGTTGGGTCAATGGGTTATTTAAACAAAATAAAACATATCTTATACAGGAAACTGGCTAGAAATCAAAACAATACATGAAAATGAGCAAAGAAAAATGGGCTTCGCCTAGAAATGAATCTCCAAATTGTTAGTCTGGTGCTCTAACCCAACCTATCGCCTACAGCAATCCGGCGATCGCACGTAAGATTCCTGGCAAAGTTGCTAATTTTCGTGCAGTTCAAGCCCCGTTCAAGCAAAATTACGTATAATTGCTAAAAAAATCATAAACGACCCATGATGGACATTTCGTAGGTCTAAATGAAGCTAATATACATTATACTACACAAACTCATTTGATTATTATTGTATTATTTGTAAATATGAATGTTAATTATTGTGATGATTATATACTGTAAAATATGTAAATAGAACTTACTACGTTATTCTGGTTTTGATCTTGATGTGATGCTGCTATGTGTATACTACGTGTGTCCTTATATCTGCTAGATCTCAAAGCAGTCAGATTATGAAAATCATAATTATATATCATTACTTTATTTATGGATGTTAGTATAAATGTATTTTCCAAAAGTATAGTAGGGATCTGAAATTGATTGTGTAACTTGTAACTTATGTGTACTATTTAGGTATCTATATTCAGTGGCGGATCTACGGGGGGGGGGGGGGGGTTAATCCCCCCCCCCCCCCCCCTTGGGCTGCCAAGTGAAAATGTGATGTGCATAGAAAAACGACATCATGTGTCCAGACCCACACAGTATCCGCATCGTCATTGGGTCAACCCCCCCCCCCCCCCCCCTTAGCAAAAAGCTAGATCCGCCCCTGATATTATCACATTCACCTACATGTATGTATTATGCCAAACATTTAATATCAAAGTTGAGGCACATTTCAGACGTATACATACCTCCCCAAAGGTAGTTGATAGAGCGTAGGGGCTATAGAGTGGTGAAGTGTGACGTCATCAAAAATCTATTTTTTGAACTTTCAAATTTGAACTTCATTTCCTGAAAGAGCATCAAAAATAATGTCCAAATACCGAAAATCAATTGAATATTTAAGTATTGGATGTGATATATGCCCATCCGAATGAATTTTATTTCAATAGGCAATCAGTGTTATAATGCTGTAGTTCATAACGTTATGAACCAGAGCATTATAACACTGATTTCCTATTGACCAAAAATGAATTCGGATGAGCATATCTCAGCCAATAATATTCAATTAATTTTCGGTATTTGGACATAATTCGTTATGCTCTTTCGGAAAAAGAAGTTCAAATTTGAAAAAATCTAAAAATAGATTTGTATGACGTCATAGCTTCTGTACTCTATGTGTCTTTTAAATGTGTCCTTCTTCATTGCTGCCTACTCCAAATACAGTCAGATTATCAAATATCATCATAAATGTTATATACATTATATACATGTTATACGTGCTCTGTATATACAAATTTGATTGTGTTGTGTGTACGTACTATAATACTAGTATTTGCTTCGTATCACATTCACTTTATAGCGTAATAGTACAGTATTTGTCAAACAAAATTTGATTAATTAATTGCAAGTTATCATTACAAATTATCAGTTATAGTTCATTGATGCTTGAATGTTAATCAAACATATATACATGTTAGTTACAGGGCTGTTTTCATTTCGAAAGCGGCCATTAACACAATAGGGCGCCCTCCAAACACCTCAAGTTACAACCATTTTTAAATCCACAAATGTGAATATGATGTTTATTTAAAATAATTATTCAATAGAGAGATCTTCAAAAAAATGTTAAACTATTTAAAATTTAAAATTTAAAAAAATATGTAACATTTAAAACAATTATTTTAACTATTTAGTTTACCTATCACATTTGATTTTAAGAATATTTCAGCTGTTTCTGAACCGATTTTGATCAAATAAAGTTGATTCTGTCATAAAAATCGTATGCTCTGTTTACACGCAGTTTTTAATTACCTCAGTCAAACATTTCTTGATGAGCCCTCTATACCATAACAGAACTATCCATTTAAAAGATTTGCATTGGGTTCACCCGCCTATGTTTAGTGGCGTTACGTTTGTACTTATCATAACACAATATAAATATTTGCAATATTAGCTTTACCTTAGTAAGCATACGTTTTAAGTCCATCTTGGCCTATTATGATAATGTAAGAACAAGTTTATTAAACTCATTTGCACGAAATAAAGGCAGCAGATATTTCCCCTCATAACAAATTTTGTCGGACTTTGTATTTATTGCTCCTCCTCCGCGTAATATGGGGACTATAGAGTGGTGAAGTGTGATGTCATAAATGATGTCATAAACATTTTTTTTAGAATTTTCAAATTTGGACTTCATTTTCAGAAAGAGCATACAAAATAATGTTCAAATACCGAAAATCAAAGGAATAGGTTACGTACTGGCTGAGATATGCCCATCCGAATGATTTTTTTGTCAACTTTTTGTCAATAAATTTATGAACCAGTGCACTATAACACTGATTGCCCATTGAAGTAAAATTAATTCAGATGGGCATATCTCAGCCAATACGTAACCTATTCCTTTGATTTTCGGTATTTGGACATTATTTGTTATGCTCTTTCTGAAAATGAAGTCCAAATTTGAAAATTCTAAAAAAGTGTTTTTTATGACGTCATGGCTTCTGTACTCTATGGACTTACATGAAGTTACTTATAACACTTCCCTCTTCTATCCTGCCTCCTCATCCACAAACGATTACTATATATATACTATTATATATAATATAGTACTACTACCACTATTACTTCCACAACCACCATCTCCACCACAAACTACCACCACCACCACCACCGCCACTACTACTTCTGCTGCTGCTACGATACTACTACTACTGCTGCTGTTGTTGTTGCAACTTGCTGCTAATACTACTACTACTACTACTACTACTACTACTACTACTACTACTACTACTACTACTACTACTACTACTACTACTAGGCCTACTACTACTACTACTACTACTACTACTGCTACTACTACTACTACTACTACTACTACTACTACTACTACTACTACTACTACTACTACTATACTACTACTACTACTATACTTCTACTACTATACTACTACTACTACTAGCTACTACTACTATTACTACTACTACTACTACTACTACTACTACTACTACTACTACTACTACTATACTACTACTACACTTATACTACTATACTACTACTACTACTAGCTACTACTACTACTACTACTACTACTACTACTACTACTACTACTACTACTACTACTACTACTACTACTACTACTACTATTACTACTACTACTACTACTACTACTACTACTACAACAACTAAATGCTACTGCAAGGCTTCAAATTATTATAACGTGAACAGATGAAATGAGTATATATCTTGTTTACATAATATGCATCCGTTTAATTCATTATAGATTATACAAATATATTTCTTGAAATACATTACAGAATATTACCAACGGCCGTTTTGAAAGGGAAAACAAACAAAACAACTATTCTAATTCGCTTTATCTGTGTGTGTATCACCAAAACATAAGGCACATCTCTTTTTCGAGTAGGCAAACATATTGACATGCCCAGGGAAGTTTGTGTTTGCTCTTAGGTAAAATCCTTACGGCAAGCATTTCACCACTTGTCCTCATGTTTGAATGACGGATTAACCAATCAATATTTACGGGTATCTCCCACCACTGGCACAAAAACAGAATCTGTAGTGACTTTACACCTCGCTCCTGTAAAGAGTCCCATTTTATTCATTGGCGTCGCACCGTAATCCCATCCAACTTTGTTTACTATCGGCGAATGCCGACTACGAGCACAAAGACTTCGTGGAGTGAGCGGTACGAAAACACCCCTAAAATCGTACAATGGAAGAATCTTGCCCGAAGGTCAACTTGCGCGTCCCTTGATGTGTGACTGTACCGTTCCGTGGCGGGGGTACGAACGTGCAAGTGAACAACAAAAACACCACGGTATTCGGTATTTACGTTTAGGACTAACCGCAGGTAACAACTACATACACGTGTGGGTCTACGAACGATAAAACGGTAAGTTTTACACCAGTCTTTTACCCAATTTTAAGAACGATTTTGCTATGTTTGAATGCATGCGTACAATGTATTTGGAATATAATGATACAATTCTGCGGAATTCTTGCCGAGTGCCATGGAAAACACGTTACTATACCATTCCTGTCGTTATATTTTGATTTTATGTTTTTTAATGTTGTCCAACAATTCTCCCAATTCACTACAATTACAAACGAAAAGTAGTCGAATGGATTATGTTTCTTTTCTTTTCTTTTCCAAACGACTCGGTTTCAGAATAAATCAGGCATACACATCCTTATATGGGTGTGTTTTTGCAATTATTAGTTCTGCTATAAGCACTGGACTGGGTCGATACGAATGTACGATCCGTTGCGATTTCGAAAGAAGAGTATGAAAAGAAAATTGAAAGAGACGTCTCTACCACTGTGATGTGTTTGTGCGGTTTGTAACGACCATGTACACCCATACCCTGTACCCCAGTCCTTTCATTTCGTGGACTGGTGCATGCAGTGTCCGATTTTTCGAGATGGGTACATCGGGCGTGAACGGGGGGAACCCTGCCGGGAGAATCGGCCATAGTGGTACTGGTAGACAATGACATCCTGTGGTGTATTCTATCTTGGTTTGGCTTGGTTCTTGGGCGTTGCAATTCCCCATGTTACCAACTGCCGTGTGCTCTCTTCTATTCTTATTGTACCTTTTTAGTTGTCCGTTTATGTTTATTTTGACCTAGTATGTGTAGTAACTAGTATATGTACTAGTATGAATTAAACATGGTAAATTTAATGCTCATGGAATAATGGAATATACACCAATGTATGTGTTCATCAAAACGTTACCTCCAGAGATTCCATTGCAGATTAATTGATTGAAAATTTAAGAATACCAAATACCAAATACCAATGCAGTGGAATATTTTGGTTTATCACATGACTTCGTAAATACAGTACATGCCGCTGCGGTGTAATATTTTTCGATATACAATGGCAATATTACACCCCTGTGTTTGACAGTCAGATGATAAAACAGTTGTTCAATTTGTTGTCGGGAAAATCACGGAATATTCCTACCCTCGGGATTTCAAATGCTATTTCGTGAAGAAAATAAGTCCCTCGACTTCGTCTCGGGACTTATTTACTCTTCCCTTAATAGCATTTAAAATCCCTCGGGATGTAATATTCCGTGCTATACCCTCCACCGCCATTTAACAACAGTATAATGTAACTACTAACTAGTATATTTAACTGTATCATTATTGACAGCTGATATTTTGACGATTGTCCGCATGCTAGAATTGGCATAATAATTACTTATCAGTTATTTTGTTTTGTTACTTACATCATATTCTATACGAGATTTGGTTTGGTAGATCACATACCAGCTCCCTTGTTAGATAACATGTAGGGCATATCATGTTCCGATCTGGCCCTGGCATATTTGACATGGGTAATATTTATTTGTAGTAGTATGAGTAGGACTTCTCACATCATCATGAGTCCACTTGTTAGTATCACAGTAATTAATACTAGTTCATTAACATAACTTATAAGGCATCTGTATTTATATGACTGTACCAATTAAAGTTTGCCTACACATGCTCTTTTGCTCTGACTGAAAGCCATGACGATCCGTGTAGAGATATTCATTCAGAGACGAGCCATGGAATTTGAAAGCGAAGGTCTTGATTAAAAGTCCATACACATGGCCATATCTGCCGCTAAATGCCTGGAACTTGGCTTAATTAATGGGCTTAGGCCTAATTATACCGACGCCCGTTTGGCACGGCTGCACACTCTTCATTATAAGTAACAGTTGATAACCTCTGGTTTTGTCTGGAAACGTCATTAAATGCTTGAAGTATACGAACTCTCGGACGCCTAGATGATGAACTTGCAATACTCCGTATAGCTTTGGTAACCCTTTACCCACTGGAGCCCGTAATACCCCGTGTATTCCATGTGCATGGTAGTATGGTATGCAATGGGTTGGATAACTTTGGTGTATTGCAACATTCTCTTGAAGATTTGTCAGACATTTTTTGTTTTTGATGATAACGAAGACGTGATTATTAACTAGATGAAAGACAGGGCAAAAGTGGAATGCTAACGAAGCACAAGTTCATGAGGGACACCAGCAAATTAATAATACGGGGTGTGGGGTGTGATTTGGGGGAGAAGGGGGGGGGGGGGGGGGGGCTTCGACCATCCTCGCAGATAACAGTAATGTGAGATCACAACGGCCAGTAATCAGTAAACAAATCTTGTTCATAATGCGCACAAAAGTAAATAAATGATAAGATCGTAGTATACCATATTAAATTGTGCCTTTTAATACTGTGATATGAGCTATTTGGAAGTCAATGCGAAATTTAGTGTACATTTTTGAGTGAGTACACTCTTTTGAAGTAAATTACAAATACATGTATACCATTTCTGAATGTTTGTGTTTTTCACATGGGAGATGGGAATCGGCGCAAATTAATGATGGCATCTTTGTAATGGAAACTAACAATTCAGACCAAGTCACAAAGCAGGACTAATCTGTCCAGTGGGACTTAATTAAATTGGATCACAGACTAGACAAAGAATTGCCGCCTCGGTATCGAATCCTCCTGCATAATCCACACGATTATCATATTTGTTAAATTTTACAATTTGTGTATGCTCATCAAAATCATGGATGCATTGTACACAGAACCCGGACGAAACTGTGAGGTTAATAACGTAATTACCCCGAGGTTTTGTGTACGAAGACGCTTTTCTCAGGGAGATTATTAACCTGCCTACTCCACGATGTTGAAATTGCCCTAGAGGTATAATACGTGGTTCACCAGGTTCCGTATGCAATGGGTTAATTACCTTGTCGTTGCATGCCATCCTGATAGATACAGTTTATTACCCGCTGAGACTGACTATTCGTAGTTTCCGAATCCTTGCGATTTGAGATATTCCAATTATTACATCGTCTGAGTGACCAAGGATCTTCTTTGTCTTTTCGCGGTTTACTTGGATATAGTTATTAAAGGTAAACATGCGGTTTATCCCTCATGTATATATTGTAATCGTGAATAAATGGTGCGTGATAACATTAATTAACGAAATCGGATTTGATTCGCGTACACTTTTGGGATAAACAACACAAATTATTTTGTTTTGCTGTCAGAAAACTTATGTACACTCAAGCCTCTTTATGCGCGCTTTGAAATATGAAGATACTAGAAGCATCATGCTTGTTCCAGGTAGAATATGACAGCAATCAATGTAATACAGGCTGGTATAAAAGGAATATTAACCCTGGTGGTGACCCTTTCAAATTATGACCCATTTATTGAAATCGTCCACGTCGCCTCTGGGTACATTACTGATTACATTATCATGGAGGTCAGATCGTATTAGATTCAATTTCAAACTGCCCCCCAAATCAGTCACCATGCAAGAAGTATCTATTGGTCAAAAGTTATCAAACAATACATTGATACTAATGAAGATGGTGTATATTGTCTTACTAATACTAGTACGGTAAATACATGAACATTAGTATTCAGATTCCATGTACGAATCTTATTTGCTTTCGATAATAAATCAATATCTGTTAAATGTTGTACTTGGTATCGTCCGGAATGTGTATAGGTCAATATTCATTAGGAGACCTGTTCTGTTGTGGTTTTGATACCTATCTATCTATATATTAAATTCATACAATAAATTAAGATCATACATCTAATCATCTATTGTATTCCGTCCGTTCCGACTTGGTCATGTATAGTGGTGTAATCATGTGGTGGCCCAATTGCTGATGCCCCCAAGGCATCTGCTCCAAATAAGATTACTTCCGTGCAAATTATTAACGATTAACGTGGCGAAGTTTTTTCTTTTATTACGTAGTATGCCTGGCCAAGTTTGCTAATACAGGGTCCATGTGCATAAATCTACACTAACTTGGTTATATTCTAAGTCTAGGCCTAAGTATGCAACAAGAGATCCATTTGGTTGCCAACGGTACATACTTCAGTGATTCAATCTAATACATATAGAACATAGTTGATATGACCTTTGTATTTTTTGAATGAAAATTAGTTACTCTTATAATGGTACTTTAC
Organism: Echinarachnius parma; assembly: GCA_037951105.1. Lineage (NCBI taxonomy): Eukaryota > Metazoa > Echinodermata > Echinoidea > Clypeasteroida > Echinarachniidae > Echinarachnius > Echinarachnius parma. The sequence goes on along the minus strand of JBAMJV010010970.1, from coordinate 10,754 downwards.
AATTTAATTAAAACAATACACTAGCAGTAGCAAGTCATCGTGCGATAGACCCAGTACCACCTTATGTAAAAACATATTTTTACGCTAACTTCCATGCAAGAAATATTGTAATCTGTGAAGTTTCAGCATTATTCGATGAAAAGGAACTGTTACGTAATGGTGCGCCCTTGTAAACGGGGCTAAAAACATTTTAATAACTTGATGTATCCTCCTATTCCTCTACAGGTTCGGATTTTGTGTGCAATGGGACATTTGGTCTACATCAATTTAGTCTGTACTACTCCCATTAAGAATTCTAAAACGAGAAACAAAAATCAGAATTGAGAGGCTTTGAACAATAATGGACTGGAAATTGGAATTGATTGGTAAAGGTCTACGGTTGGGGTTATATTAACGTTGTCCAGAGTTAGGGAAATGGAAGTTTGTGGTATCATGTATTGTAGTAGATAGATATGAATGAAGTTGAACCAAGTGAATATGCATTATGCATAAACTGCAAAATAGTTGTGCAAAATAGATGGCCCACGGAAAGAGGAACGTAGCGTTTGCATTGACACTATCTGGCAATTAAAATTGATAAGACCACCAGATAACAGTCACAAAAGATGTACAGTGTTACTATAGGACTCCCACAGTGCAAGTTCTAACGAAAGTTATTGATAAGAACGCGGCATGCATCTGGCGGCAAATCGAATTACAAGCAAATTGCGACGTTGTCGAAATAACTCGGGATGATAATTAAATTATTGTTACATCGTGATGATAGAAGTATACACTATACTATAGTACACGTATGATACCTAAACCAGAGAGGTCCCACCTCTCTGCCTAAACTATACGATGTCCGTTGTTACATCGTGATGATAGAAGTATACACTATACTATAGTACACGTATGATACCTAAACCAGAGAGGTCCCACCTCTCTGCCTAAACTATACGATGTCCGTTCAATCTGTAATCATTTTGTTTGATATTGAATGGACGGAACTGAATATGAATGAATACGACACATATTATTGTAATTATATTTATTACGATATTATTTGTATCAGTAAATACGTGCTCGAACTTTGAAGGAAGGTGTTTTAACACGCTCTTGTACAACAACAATAATGTATGTATTTAACTATTCAGCATAAATAACCTGCATTATATTATCAAGGATTTTACAGATTATACTTCCTATGAAAACAAACAAACAATCAAACAAAAATACAGACTGAGACAAACAAACAAACAATCAAACAAAAATACAGACTGAGACAAACAAACATCAAACCAGTAGCGTAGGTACGGGAGTTGGAGGGGGGGGGGGGGGGGGGGGGCACGTGCCCCCAAATAATTGTTTTGAAAACATGCCCTCTGATCCGGCGCACATAACATCCTGCACTGAAAATACATTACATCATGGGGAGTGTGGACTTTTATGGACCCTTTTGAAAGTTTTGGGTTAGGAACTTATTATAGTTCTTACCAGTGACTACACAATCAAGTGCAAACGTCTTGAAAACATGCCCTCTGATCCGTTGCGATGTCATAACCCGTCCTGCATGGAAAACTCATTACATGATTCGCGATCATCAAACGCTTACGATATGTTACAATGGATGAGGACACTCGAGATGCTTTGTTCACCTCGAGGTTGGGTAGCTTTGATACCAGCCTGAATGATTTACTGTCAGCTCGTATTTTGTTTGATGTGTCTGAGACGTGGATATCCTCTTTCTCTTCCATCTCTAGTCAAAACGTGGCTTTTACGTAATTTTGCATGGATACACGATGTCGGGATTCATGGATTGTATATCCCTCGAAATTTATCCATGACTGCATTGTAACTGATAATACCTCGTATAATAACGCTTAAACCTGTTAATTTAGACTCTAACTCTAAGTTTAACTAAGTGTGAACGTACAATTGAGTTTGTTTTATTGTTGATGGAAGCATGGCACTAATTAATAGTTATTCAATATTGGTTTTGACTGCATTATTTTTGCAAAAGTAAAAGTGAAACATTAGTACAAATTTGAAATTTTACAAAATAATGATTGAGATACGTGACTACCAATGTGATGTCGTTTCGTAAAACATTGAAAATTCCCCCAGTAGTTGATATCATGATATCAATCTGATTCTAGATAAGACGTTGATTTGAGTTTTCCCCGATTCGAATTTCCCGGATTTGTTGGTGCATACGAGACTGGTTCTCTTGTGGTGTGAAGCGTGCATCCATCTTCACGGTCTCCCGGACTTCGGGAGACTTCAAATTGAATTTATCACGGATCCTTGATCACACGCCCGAGTTGGGCCCATAAATGTGTGTTTTGTTCGCTCCAAGGAATTTTGATCCGAATTCCATGTGCGATTTATCCGGTTTTCATGACGATGATGGAGCTGTTTCTTCATTTGTCTGACTGGAGACATCTTGATGATGATTAAAGACGTAACTCAATAATATCGCTAGTCTCTTTTCAAGCTGATTGTTATGTTAGGTATAGTTTTCTTACTTTATCTTGAGTTGTTAATATAGTGTTCTTCTTGGCGTAATTTTGTTTTAATGAATTAAATGAGTGTTACATTTATAATGGAACATTAGACCAGAGAGGTGGGATCAGACTCACTAAATGTTTTAACTAGATTCCCCAGAAAATGAGGGAGACCGGTAGATAGAACCATGTAGAAACTGGCATCCAACGGACATGGTTGTTACTGGAAAGTGAAATGATTGTACAGTAAAACGTTCATGGTTGAAACAAATTGTAACATATTGTAGGTAATGTAGCAGTCGTCTAAATGTGACCTTTCTACTATTTTTTTATTTTTACTTTCAACAGTTCAAGGGGAAGGAAGAAAGGGCATTGGTTTGAGCATAAGTAGGGATATTGGAGTCGCTCCCAATTCTCTGGTTTGAGCATCGTCACGGTTTTCATTGAATCTTCATGGATTCTGAGATGCGACAGCTTGCGTGAATCGTGTGTCCCTTGCTCTACATACGGTATATGGTCGGTCGGTTTACACCCATTGGACCCACGTCTAATTGTGGACTGCTATACATCATGCCTTACATTTCCATTTCCCCGACTCTAAACTTGGAACCCGAACGCTAACCCAAACCCAGATCAAATGCCAACATGCATCGATCATCGATGGGGCCTAAAGCCCTCTGCAGACAGAGCCGACTCGACCCGATCCGACTGGTTTCAATCAGGCTAGAGTTGGGCCCGGTCGGTCGGATCCGATTCATCGTGTTGAATCGGCCCCAACTAGCATCCGACTGTCTCTCGATTGGCAAAATGTGTGTCGCGAGGCACTGAAAACTGGAGCCGATCCGAATGAAAACCAGTCGGATCGGGTCAAGTCGGCTCTGTCTGCACTGACCAAATGGGTGTAACGTTGTAAACCATCGGCAAGTTACCCTACATATACGCCCGACCCAGCACCTCACCTGGCAGTGTGCTGGGCCCGTAATCATAATCCGAATCAAATTTCCTTATCCTTATCCTAATCCTAATCCCTTATTATAATCCGAATCCCTATTCCGGATCCGAAGTCTGTGAAAACTGATTAGATGTAATTTAATGTTAGGATACCAAATGGGTGTATATCATCGGCAAGTTACCCTACATACGCCCGACCCAGCACCCCACCTGGCAGTTGGCTGGGCTCATGAGGGGTGCATAATTCTACATGACAGGTCCCGGTGTGCTGATATCTCCGGTACAGGTACTTCACCTGACCTTTGACCCCATCCCGTTGTATCTCAATTGGATGGCTGAAATTAAAGACGGTGCGAGCCATAAGTCATGTCTATGACCATGAGTATGAGCAATGAAATTGCATTTTACTTTTGCAATTGTCTTGTATTTGTAATGTACTGTGTTTTCCTCGTAATTTTTATGACACGTCCATACTATAGTATATTCTAGAAGATTCTCTACAAGTTTAGGATCTGTCATGTTTGTCTGACCATGAAGAAAGATAATATATCAAATTGCAAACACTTAGTAAACGGTGTAATGTTGTGCAATTTGAAATTGCCCCATCATTCTAGATGACGGATATTGTATTACTCTACATTTTGTACGAAACTTGGGAATGATCCATTTTATATGTGAGTGGGTGTGTAGAGGAGTGGCCCTTTACTTGTCATTATTCCTAGTTCGTTATATGGGTGGGTATAATGCTATCGCATAATTCAATACTTCCGTATATAATCGCCAATAATATTAGAAGGTTTGTCTCGATAATTGCTGTATAAACTTTCGTATCATTATACTATAGTGTTAGTTTCGATAGGCTATTTCCGAGAGTGAAATATAAACTTGTGGATTTAATTTTAATACATGTACCCCTGGGAAATGGGTAGGATTCGACCCTATAACAGTTTGTATATATCTTACAGAATCGTCTTGACTTATTCCAGTACTGGATTTAAATTTGGTGGAAATTGTTCTGCGATTGCCTGAACTCAATGAAAGGATATACATGAGTATTGTTATTTTCACAATGTTCTTTTGTGAGTGATTTGATTGGTCTTCAATCCACGTGAAGGTACATTTTAGTAAGGATACCACTTAGTTCTATATTACTGCAAGTTCAACTTTCCTTGTGAGACCAACCTGATCGTGGATTTAGGAACACACGGGTTCGAATGATAACACGTCCTACTTGATCGAGTAGACGAGTACTCAAGGTTATTGCTCATTAAGTTTATGTAAGCATTAAGTTTTTGATTGTATAATTTGTGTTTTTTTGTAAGCGTTATGCCTATATGATACCCGCGTGAATAGCGTATTTTAAATAACAATTATTATTAGTATTAAATGGGTAAAAGGGCTGTGCAAAATATTGAACCCAATCAAGCGAATACCACTTATATGCCAATATGTGTCTACTAGTATATATTACAATTACATACGGCAACCAGAGAGGTGGGAGGGACACTATTTTTATACTCCTTAAAGACCATCATGATCTTGGGATAAGGATCACACGGGTTCGACAGATAACCCAGTAAAAGTGTAACAATATTCTGCAAAAGCCTCAACCCAATTAAGAGGATACACCTCTAACATACCCGAAGTCCTCTATAATCTAACCCTCCTTGTTAGACCACAGTTAGATCTCGCTCCCATTTACCTGGTCTGGTTAGTCGTTAGACCACCACGATCCGGGAATTGGGAGCACACGGGTTGGGATGATGACGCGTTCTGTCAGCACCCTCTCGGCTCACGGATCTTGTCTCCTAATGCAGGGATCATATGACGGTAAACGATGTACATCTCGCGTTTCCCCGTGAGAAATGAAATATGGGTCTCAGGGAAAATGGAAAATGTATAATAATTTGACTATAATCATGAGATGCTAACATTAGACAGATTTTGTAAAACGCTAGCGATGTTTAGATTGAGAAATGAGAATCCATCTCTTGAGAAATATATTATTAATCATCATTATTATGGGATCTTTTCATTTTAGATTTGCATTCCCTAATGCAGGGATCTCATGACTGTATACGATGCACAACTCGTGTTTCCCCGTGAGAAATGAAATATGAGTCTCGGGGGAAATGGAAAAGATGATAATTGGACTATGAGATTCTTAAATTCGCCAGATTTCGAAAAAAACGCTTGCGATATTTAGATTGAGAATCCATCTCTTGATGTAGTTATTGTCTAACATTAAACAAGAGCATTTAAAAGGGTTTTTGGGACCATAGACCTACTACATGCTGGGACGAACGACCGTCATAAGTACTTTCTGGCTCAGTTGGTAGATCGTCGGTTTAGAAATCCGGAGGTCTCTGGTTCCTGGGGATTCAATTTTGTTAATTTTCACTTAACTTATTATGAGTATGAGATAATCTCATTATAGATCTTTAGTAATGAAATGCACAACCATGCACCTCGGATTTCTAGAATCTACCTTGTCAATGTTGTTTTTGTAATGATGTTAGTGTTGGGTTACTCGTCAGAAATATAATATTGAATATGGGTCTTTGGAAGATCACATTACGTACACAAACACATTATTACCATTCGGAAGTTTAGGGATGCTTATTTAACCTCGTTAGATTCCATCTCAAATTCATGTAATGTTTAGATAATCGTACATGTGCGGGTCTTGTGAAAAAGTGAAGAAGACCGGTTGTATGTTTTTATTGCCGAATTTGATCCACCAAGGTTAGTTACGAGATAACAAACCTCGTTACATTTCAATATTTTCAATATTTTGACAGTACTGTGGGAATACATTTTACACCAACGGCTAGAATTCTATTTCAAAAGATCTCCTGTTTCCACCTGAAATGTTATACATGGGTCTAGTGAAATGTACAAATAAAAATCGTAATACAATTTGACGCTTTTGGACCACCAGGACAGAAGTGAAGCACTTATTCCACCTTGTCATATTTCATCAAATTCTTCCCATGTTTAGATATCTTTGTCTTGTCCTTGTAGAAATTAAAGGTCTTTATAGATTTGAATTCACGGAGTTCTGAGGTACAACTAAACGGGCCAGATATCATGAGAAACATTTAATGCTGAGATAGAGGCTCCATTCTAATGTTGACTGTAAAAACAAATAATATCTGCACTTTCCATTTTTTAAATTTTATTTAAATCATTCATTGCATCATTGGGACAATACAAGATGACGTCTTTTTCCATGACTATGTATTATCCAGGACAATAATGCATGTCGCTTATGAAGAGATATCATCATCAAGAATCAAGCATGCTTCTGCTTCTGTAACTGAGTTAATTAAGATGCTTAAACACGTAGTTCAATACCCTCGTGACAAACCATGTTATTTTACAGACAGAGTGGGAGTTGGATGCACCCACCTCCCTGCAATTTGCGTAGTCCCGCGCATGAAAAGTGATGCGTGGATGGATGAAGCAAGTCAATTCTGTGTTCCATCACAAAACTTGGCACCTCTCTCTCCCCTGTCACTTCCGGTTGTTTTGGCGGGGAAAGAAACAGACGTGCGTGTGGATAGATGGAGAGAGACGTGGAGGGAGGGAGAGAGGGAGAGACGGGTGGAAAGGGGGGAGGGGACCATGACAGAGAGTGAAAATATTTGGTTGTTTTTGTATGTATGTGTGCGTGAGTGATTATATGGACGTATGTGTGTGTATAAAGTGTGAGTGAGTGTGAGTATGTTCGTTCGTTTGTGTGTGTGCGTGAGTTTGCTTGTGGGCATAATTATTTGTGCGTGAATGAGTGCATGTGTATGTATGCATGTGTGAGTGTTTGTGTTGAAAGTGCCAATATGAAAGGCTTGAGATGGAACAAAAACGAGGATGGGGCGATAAGTTTGGTGAAAATCTGATGAGAGGGAGGCGAGACAGACTTTGGCCTTGGAAGGACCTAACGTCATGACCAACATCCGTATCAGCACTGACGGCAGAAAGATGACAGAAAAACATATTTTTTGTTCGAAAACATGTGAATGACGAAAAAGACTTGCGAAGAAAACATAACAACAAACCTTTCTTACGTCAATAGTCTATGGAGGGCCAGTAGGGGTAAATACAGAAGACCAACTCTTCGCTTTGACCTGTATAGTAGGAGTTCCAGACAAAAATGACTATGAAAGACAAACTCCCACTTCCCTGGAAAGACGTAACGGGTGATCGTTTGTTTTAATTGTACATGTATCGCAATATGTTTTCTTGAGATAAACCTGGTCTTTATAATCAGGCGGTCTTTATACATATCATGATATCGACATGTGGTCGTTAACATGTTTTTACCGTATTTGGTAAGGGTGAGGTATACCAAATAATATACAGAGTCAATTGGTTTCAATGGAGATATATCTATTATGTAGAAGTAATTGAAATAACAACTGACTTGATCATGTTGATATAGACGGACAATCGGCGTCGTATTTTACAAATCGAATGAAGTATTCCTCGGTGTCGTATTTTACAGATCGAATGAACTATGAAGTATTCCTCGAGAAACCTGACCGTTCCCAGAGTAAACAGACCTTTGATCTGAAAACATTCCACAAGTGTCTGAATGGGTTGGGGAGATCATCGTATATAACCGTATCTGTGTGTATTTATCCAGGAATCATATACATACTTTGTTTATCCACCCATCCTATGGATATATACGGCCCCAGTCTTACCACCACTCCTAGAAATGGCGTACATGCAGAGTATTATGCAGTGCGGAGTCGGCACAACTCCCAATTTACAACCCCGTATTTATCTAGGAGAGACATTAGTTGCCATACCAAAATTTATGCTACGCCCCCAGTCCATCCCCAGTTTGTAGTCAAAACCCAAATGAACATGATCGTAGAGTTTTTCACTAAACACCAAAATCGATTTTTAGTGTTTAGTGAAACACGGTACACCCCCAGATGCTTCCAAAGTTTCCGACTACTGAATAATTTGACATAGCTGTCTCTAATCATTCTTTGATAATTAAGATTGTTCTGTTTTGATTTTTAGATCTAAGGAGCAAACTTTACTTGTAATATATGATGACGTTTGTTTTGTGCACCAACATGAATGGACCGAGCTAGTTACTCCTAATTCTGAGTTTTGTTTATGCACCCATGTATAGAGCGAACTGTTACTCCTACCATGTCTACCTGGGAGCTATCGCCTAGGGCTAGAGTGGTACTTCAATATTCTACCATGGACCCTTCAATTGATTCTACATTATGAGCTTTGTTGTATGCACCCACGTACGAGTCATGTAGACCGAATAATTGATTAACATGATTAATTGAATTCAATCTAGTTAAAATATCTCCAATTGGATTACCAACGTGCGGTCTGGCCTGGACTTCCCGTTGGTGCGGAATACGATTGCTCATTGTGCCAAGTAGATGACACCATGTCAATCTTCTCCTGCATGATCTCTTTCGCTGGCTGTCAGTTTCCATTATAATTCGTTGTTCGCCCTTTTATATGTTTGTGTTGAAATATTATGGCGTAATAACGATTTCCGCGACAATTGCTCCGAGCTTATTAGCCATGTTCTCGTTTTAGTGGATAGGGTAAGAGTTGGGTGTAGAATCAGGGGGCGCGGAACCACGGGGGCTGCAGCCCCCCCCCCCCCCGCCCCCCCCCCATTTTTTGGGCTTAAAACAAAGAAATACATAATAATAAAATAATAAAATATATAACAATTCAAATGTGGTCAGCCCCCCCCCCCCCCCTCCACTTTCAAAACTTTCCACGGCCCCTGAGAATGTAGCTTCGGTAAGCATGGTACGCAGTCATGGCAATAGGGTATTTTGTTAGCCCGTAGGTACAATATCTCTGTTGGCGTATGTCTGAAAAATAACGGCGGAGCAAATGTCGAAGGAGAAAACATCGTGAATCTGATATCGAGTCCATGGGTTCTGAATGTGAATCATTCTAGTCACGATGACGTACAGGAGAACTCAAATTAATGTTTTGTCCATGTGCTATACCGTATATCCCGGACTAGGTAGATCAAGTTCCAGCCTACATGAACGCATAATGAACAGTTTTGAAAGAAGAATTAAGAATAGGGAGTGCCAAAATATGTTTATAATAATATTGTTATCTCTTGTTTATATACATTTTTTGCGGAGACGTCCCTGATTCCCGTGTTTGTTTTTGCAAGATCCGATCGGAAATATTTGCACGTGTTAGCAATCCAAAATATCAACATCCTGCAAATGCAATCCGCATTCGCCTGGTCAGACTCTTGTCTGTGCACTACTTCTATATGGTTTAGCCATTACATTCAGAGAGTATAGTCTGGGCCTTCGAACCAGTGGCGTAGCGTTGTGGGGGGGGGGGGGGGGGGGGGGGGGGGCATGGGTGGTCTGTGCCCCAATAATTTAATAAAACAATTACAAAAAAGAAGCCAGTGGAAATCCTTAGTTCATAAACAAAAACAAAACATACAGCGTGCCCCAAAAATAATTCGCGTACCCTTAATAATTCACGTACCCCCCCCCCCCACCCCACCCCCCCCCATCCATCAATATGATCTTATTAATACACGGGTTTTTTTACTATGACTAAAATCACTAAATATAAAGCAGTACAACCCAATAGAATGTTTTCACATTCACCTTCTGCTGACTTTACGCTTATGTTCATGATATTCTTATGAATTAGTACAATTCACACGATAACATAATAATTCCTTGCATATCAATATTATAATTATATTGGCGTATATTTGTATCAGTTATAATTCGGTTCAAATCAGGCATGTTTGCAGGTTCTGTTTATCTCTTTCGTATTTTCCTCATCACAGTTATAGTGTTCGAGGTCCTAGAACACATCCAAAGAGTTAGTGTTGCATGCTCTCTGTGCGCCCTTTGTTTGCACTTCGTGCCGTTGATATAATAGCGGTGACAATATGCACTGACAAAAAGAACTATTTGAATAAATCTTCACTATATATTTCACGCTTTTGTGATTTTATAACATATTTTTTTGGACAGGTGATATGTATACTGCTTTTCGAAAATCGTGATTCATTTATTGTATGTACTGAGCCGGTGCATACAGTTCCTTTTTTAAAGAAGATCTACCGATAAATCATGGGTTTTAATAATAATAATGTTTTCGATTTATATAGTGCATAATATGATTGATAATCACCTCTAAGTGCTTCACATAATTAGCACTATTAACACACAACGTCTATTAATCATCGTTATTGGTAACAGATAGAGAATAGCATGCATAATTCAAAAAGGGATGATCAATCTTGTCAAACTAATCGATTAGCCAGTTGAC
>JBAMJV010010969.1:0-19068 GCA_037951105.1 Echinarachnius parma | reverse complement strand
TCCAGCTGATTTGTGTTAAACGTAACATATAGTATATCATATGTCCTGTATATCATGCAGTAAAATAGATGAAATAACCCTTGCCCTATAGCTGTTGACTTTACATTAATTTATGGCATCTTTCTCAGTCTAAATTATTCTATTTTTTCTTGTAATCTTTGTGTGACAGTCGATTGACTCAAAGATAAGCTACAAATTCAAAAACAGGATATAAACAGTCCCCTCTCTTGTTACTGCATGCCCGCCTATAATATAAACGTACAAAATGCTAAGTGCACTGAACTCTGTCAAATTTCCTTAAAAATAATATTATTGATAACAAACTTAAATGTTCCCTGATAAACCGGGCGGAAAGAGAAGTCATGGTATATAAGATACACACATTTTTACCTTCAAGTGCAGCTGGACACAATTCGTGAACTGATTTAGTGTCTACGATATCTAAACGTCCGGGATTGAAATAGGCTAAATTGATGCGAAAACTTGCCATTTAAATCCAATCAATGTCAAATTTGAGAGGCGAAAGTGAACCGCCCTACTATGGTAAATTGTTATATGACTTTCTGAACCCATAGCGTGCCAAAGGTATTACCATTTCACATCCCCATTAATTGTATGTGGTAAACTAACCGCTGTTTATATACTGCATGTTGTAGATGAAATACCGATGATTGAATGTCTTTATGCATCAGTGTGTTAAATTTACCACCATATCCACCTCCATCGGTATACAGGCAATGACATCCCAATTGTCTCTTCATATGGGTGGGTGTGAGATAAAAGGTTATCCCTGCCCGTGTTGTAGGAGGAATTGCTCGACCCCTCCCGTTATTGGAAATTTCGGTAACATGAAAATGCTTTATGTACAAGACTGAGCAAAATATTTGTTATTTTTTTGCGCTAATAAAAAAAAAACCTCATCTGCCTAACATCCACATCCCGTGCTCTTAATATCTTATCTATTTCCGTTTTCGATTGTTGAAATTGCTCTCTCTTACTTCTAATATCTACCAAAGGATTATAAGACTCATTTAAAAAAAATTAATATCGCTCACACTCAGAAGAACGGAAGATGGATCACTATTGACGAGTTTCATTGAAGCTTCAACAATATCTTTGTAGAAAATCTGATATTTGCTCAATATAAATTATCAAGAATTTGTCTGACTGAATTGTACTACTTGATCCAATGATGCACTTTTAAGAGGTGATACAATCAACTCGTTATTATAATGTTAACTCGAGATAATGTAAGTTCCGATCGCATTTGCTTAATGTTAGGAAACAATGTGCGAAAAGTAATTTGACATGATATAAGTATTGGATGACCAAAAGGAAAGGGGATCAAAGTTACTTTGAAATTGACATTTGTATATAGAAGACAGACCTCAAGTATAGTGTTTAAGAATAAAGATTCATTGCGTCGCCACTAATACCACGCACACGTTTAACGTGAATCTCTGAAAAGGTTACATAAGAAGGAACATATTTCTTTTGTTTTAGAAAATAATGTTTTAGAGGAAGTGAACAGTATTAGAGATATTACAGAAGGAAAGCAAGAGAATAAGGAAAAGCTCTGGTTTAAGAAATGGAAGGTGAAAGGTTAAGGCATCCTTATCTTGTCAAAGTTGTCTTTACCCTGGACGTACGACCAAATGTTTGAGGAAGTGGAGATATAGATACATAAAACAAACGGAATACATGACATGGATTGAAACAGACACTAGAATATATCCCGATTTTCTTTGATATTTGATATAAGACAAAAGGTAATAACACATTCATGTAAAAGAAAGATGAGAAAGAGAAGGGCGCTAAATCACTTTCTGTACTTCAGGGTTAATCATGTTGAAAGTTTAAGAGCCTTGTGGGTAACCAAATATAAAACCACTTTTTATTTTGTATCCAAATTCCCAAAACTAGAAGTAATCATTATCTGAATAATTGGCATCACATTGAAAAGGCTCCGACCTCCAAGATAATAGGCAGAACTCAATTTGGCAAAAAAACATGACTTAACGCCCTTACTACTCTCACCCGACGAATTAAAGTAGACAATACAACACTAAAACAATACGAGGATAGACAGACTATTAAGGGTGAGTTTTCTACCTTTCTTTGTGGCATCGAAAGTATCATTGCCCCGAACGTGCTGCGAATCGTACGTGAGGAGTGTTTTGGTAAGCGATGGATCGGCGCGAACTTCGGCGTTGAGTCTTGACACTGCAAACTTGAAAGCCAATTCCTCTTTGCTACTCGTCCCTTGGCGATTGAATATACCACCTGAATAAAGACAAACAAATGTAATTAACAACTTTAATGTTTTCATCATGTTATTATACTACATTTAATTGGTACGCTAGTCTGACGGGTTGTGAATAACAATTGTGAGAAGTATTTTGGTAAGAGATGGATGGGCAAACATCTCGGAGTTGGGTCTTGACACAGTAAATTTGAAAGCCAATTATTCTTTCCTTCGCGTCCCCGGGTGGTTGAATACGCCACCTGAATGGACAAGAAATACACTTACCAACAGTTAAAGGGACAGTTTCCGCATCATCTATTTACCTTTGATTAATTTCTCTACACATTAAAACATATTTTCATGCAAATATGTCCAATGTTTGCCCTCTGAACAAAGGAGGGGCATCATTCAAAGTCAATCGCTGTATGGGCTAATCCCATTCATCGCGTATAGCGTGGAGGTTGCCATTATATTTTTTGAAACCCGGATTTTTAATTGTTCGCGCCGAAATGCTACGTCAAACCCGAACAAACAAGTTCCGCCTCTTGTTGTTAGCTCTCGCAGCTCGCGGGGTTTGTGCACAAACACAAGGCCAAACGTGAGCCAACAAAAAGAGTAGTTCGGGTTTGACATCACATCATAGAGCGATCCGAGTTTCACAAACACCAATGGCAGCCTCCATGGTGTTCGCGATGAATGGGATTATCCCGTACAGCGAGTGACTTTGAATGATGCTCATCCCTTGCTCAAAAGGCCAATGTTGGTCGTATTTGCATGAAATTGTGTTTTAACGTTTAGAGAACATAATCAAAGGTGATTATATGTTGGGGAAAATGTCCCTTTAATGTTTTTGCTTTGTTATCTATAATAATTGAAAGTGCTGTGCTAGTCTGACGGGTTATTGTTACTGTCAGTGACTCATGTTTTGCTAATGGATTGCACGAAACTTGAAAGCCGATTCTTCTTTGCTACTGGTCCCCTAGCGGTCGAGTACGCCATCTGAATAAAAAGAATACAAAGTATTGGTGTCCTTGTATAACTTTTAAATGTTATGTATGTTTATTAATACGATCCCTGGTGTGCCAGGCATAGTCTGAATGTTATTGAGTTTGTTGCTTTGCTAGATCTTCCAAAGGGATTATTGAAATGGCAAGCTTTATTAATTGATTTCCTGCCCCTGGTGATTGAATAGGCCACCTGAATAGCATAGCAAATTAAAATACATACTACGTGATATTTTCTAAATGTTATTTACGTGTCTGTGAAGTTGTAAGATTGTTGAAATAGATTTGAATGACTTTGAGAAGTGTTTCAATAATGGATCTTCTCGCTCTCCAGACATGCCTGACCTCAGTAGTCAGATGACATTGCACTAATGACAACTTCCATTCACCGTATTTGCGGTATATATTACCGCAATTAATATCACGACAATTAAACACGATATACATCTATTGTTTATTTAATGTATTGACTTCATGCATGATGTCTGCTATCATATGGTAACCATATAACTTCTCACAATACTTTGCAACCGTTGTGAAGTGGGATGAGAAGTATATTGATGAGCGTCGCATCTGCTGGAATTTCTGAGTTGAGTTTTGGGACGACAAACTTGAAAGCCAACGCGACCTTGCAGCTAATGACGTCCTGATATAGACTATTATTAGAGCTGTTTGATTTCAATAAAGACATTACTTAGTAAGTAATTTAAGCCACTATATTCACTGGAGAGTACGTGCTACATAATCACATTCTAACGACCACTATTTGATGAGATCATCTATACGGTTTGTCCTTCAGTAAGACAATTAACAAATGGTGTCAATCTTTCATCAGCCATGTAATAGTTCCATGCATGATGCAGATTTCATAACTGGTGAAGTTATCCAAGAATATAAACGTGGTTGACACTTCGTAGATTGAAAGAGAATTGAATATCATTATTCTTGTTGAAATAGGCGTACCCAGGAGATGTTCAAACACCCCCCTCCCCCAAAAAATCACTTTTAACCGGTCTCGGGTCCACTTTTACGGCTGTCGAGTCCACTTTTTATCTGTCTCGCCCATCATCACCAATGGTATCGGACCCCCACCCCCCGAGGACACAACTTAACCAGTAGTATCGGCCTCGATTCTTTTGGCGACGGAACCCGCCCTCCCCCCCGCTTACACGCATCTCAACCAGTAGTCTCGGCCTCGACAATTTTTGGAGACGGAATCACACCCCCTTGGAAAAATCCTCGGTATGCCTATTAAAGACCCCAATGAGACATACCATGATTGCTCAGTATTCCGTGAAGGACATTCTGCCTAGTTCTTTGAATGTGGACATTATTGCAATTTAGGGTACGCGCCTCATTGTCTATATCGTTATCTTCCTTAGATGTGAAGCTGTTGCTGTCAGATAAAATCACTTTGGGTAGACAGTGCATGGCACATCCATGTGAATGAACATATTACGTCTGGTAGAACAGTAATGTCTTCAGCGGTCATTAACGGTTGATGCACAACATGATGATCATCATCATCACCGCCACCACCACCAGCACCACCACCACCATCATCATCATCATCATCATCATTTGCATCATCATCATCATCATCATCATCATCATCATCATCATCATCATCATCATCATCATCGCAAGTCACGTAACGTTGGTAGACGGTTTTCACCTATTCCTTCTGCCATTCTCCGATTTAAATGTCTCAGACCACGCGTGAAGTATGCATGCTTACCAATCGTCACCCGATGCTGGTATTCTGTTGTTTATTTGCAAGTTCAAGGGTGCGGGTCGGAGTATTGGTGAAACGGATACGTTTGATATACGTCGTGTAAAGACAATGTAATGGCCTGTGGTGCGTTCACACAGGGATATCAAGATCGTAAAATGTGTCTCGTTATTTAAAGCAGTATTTAAAGATCCTCAAATTACTGAGATGTTATGTGATGCACATGCTTAAAATGACACCAATGCCATTGCCTTCAGTATTCGGTTCCTTATTTAAAAGTCCAAGAATGTTTGCAGACATTTCGTGATAGCGACACTGCTTACTTTACGTTGATAACTTGTCGATGTGGAGAGCGTTGGTTTATTGGGGCGATGTAATGGCCTGAGCCATTACCATGAGTTATATTCAATTGCATAAAGGATAATCTATACTTATAACTCAACGTTTAATCCTCACTTTGGCAGAAGATATTAATTTCAACTCACCGCAGCAGCAAACTTTTATAACGTCTTCTTTTTAATAAGCCAATAGTTATATCATGAGACCAAGAAATCGAGTTCGGTTCATCGTAAGTGTGTCAGTAGTGCGTAATGTAATGATCAGATCCATTAATGGGATTAACAGATGATCGGACACCAAATCTTGCGTCTACAAAAAAGTCGTTATAATTCAACGTCATTGTGAAAAAAAAACCCGCTATGGGAATTAAGGGATGATCCTACAAAAGATTGCGGCCTCAAAACAAATATAATCGTTAATATTTTACATTACAGTTGTAAGCATTGGAAAGATTTCCAAAGTTGAATTAAGATGATCCTACCACAAGTTTGCTACAAAAAACCCGTTTCTTTACGGCTTTTATTTCGATCTTCTAAACGTGCAATGTAGGTGGAAGAAACAATCAGGCTACAGGTGATACGTGGTAACAAATACCCTAATAATGCTCCCATTGATATTGCCAAGTACATAATAAGAAGTATGGAATTACACTTGGTTTTGAGTATGACGCAACATCAACATCGTCCATGCCAATTCAAAAGCAATGATGACAACCCTTTTGGTAGGATCATGGGCGTCGATACTTACGTAATACCCATTCATCAGGGGGGGATGGATGAATGGATCATCCCCCCCTGATCAATGGGTATCAATGACAGATCGACGCCCGTGGGTAGGATCATCTTAATTCAACTTTCGAAATCTTTCCAATTCTTACAACTGTTATGTAAAGTATTAACGATTATATTTGTTTTGAGGCCGCAATCTTTTGTAGGTTCATCCCTTAATTCCCATAGCGGGTTTTTTTCACAATGACGTTGAATTATAACGACTGTTTTTTTTGTAGTCGCAAGCTTTGGTGTCCGATTATCTGTTAATCCCATTAATGGATCTGATCATTACATTACACACTACTGACACACTTACGATGAACCGAACTCGATTTCTTGGTCTCATGATATAACTATTGGCTTATTAAAAATGAGACGTTATAATCTAGGTTAGTACCATTACTGGGCAAGGGGTATACAAACTCGTTAAGCCATCAGGATAGAGAGGCAAGAGTGTCAAACCTTTATATTAGAATGTCAATAAGGTTTGACACTCTTGCCTCTCTATCCTGATGGCTTAACGAGTTTGTATACCCCTTACCCAGTAATGGTACTAACCTAGATGAACCTAGTATATTAACATGGGGGCAGCGAAGGGGCAACAAAGGGGCAGAGATGGGATAGGTATTCTTGAACATGTTGAAAACGTCATTCTGTGTTTGTAAATGGCATAGTTCTCCCTACCCTATATTATATCAAATCGACAACGAAGATTCAATGTGATCGTAAGATTATCGATACACGAACTCCTGTGTTTCCGATGCAGTCTAGCTAACTATGCTCAATGCATAACCTAGCCTGCCTCTCCATCTCGACTCGGTGTCTTACGATTGTAGTATTACACTCATTTTGATTGCTCAAGCTCATACAAATTCACCATCTTCAATTCAAATAGTTTACTAACTGAGCAAAATAGTACAACTACAGGACGCCGAACAAAATCGGGAAAGCGGAATCCTATCCGCAGAACAAAGCCCATCTGACCCCTGGTGGGTATATCACTAAACAATACAATCAAATTTAGCATCGATTTTTGTGATTTCACTTATGCTACAATTGATTTTAGTGTTTAGTTGAACACCCACCAGGAAGCTCAGATACGACTCGCATTGTATTTATGCCGCCAATTTTAATAATCAAAGCTGCCACGCATTGTCGATGTTTGCATCATGTGCAGGAAGACGTGCAGATATATTAAGTTTGTTTTGTTTTAAATCCACAATGAAGGTCATTTTATGGGGGGCACGAATTTCGATGGAGAGTGGGGGTCATCGCCACCCTTGCCCCCCCCCCCCCCCCCTCCCCTCCCTCCTCTCTCCGATTTTGTTCCGCTCGTCTTTAGTTTATTGTCTACAAGAGCAGTGCCAATATTTGAATAGGAGCAACCGATGTATTCTAATGGTGTGTACGGAGGTTATCGGGGCGTTTTCTTGATACTCGATACTCCGCATCCGTTTCATTGTTGAATATGTATTCTTGCCTCCAGCGGGTCCCTTCTATCCTCCTCCTAGAGAGTAGAGTCTCACATTAACCCCTTGCCTGCCGACTTCGTTTTTATTTAAACGTTGTCCATATACATGATATACTCACAGCCTACCATATATTGGTCATGATCTGCAATCGGTTAACATTATAGAAGGTTATAAAATTGCTTGTTATCGAACGGAAGAGATGGCTTTACTTCAGAAGAAATTTGAGCCAAAAACTGGGAGAGGAGGGGAAAAAAAGAAATAAAGGAGTTTACTTTTCTTTTTAAAAGCACTGAATGTCAGCAGGATCGGATGTCATGATTGCTTATTATAGGCCATACAGCGTGTCACGATGTGAACACACCGATTTCACCACTAAAAGCACGGCGCAGACAGAGACGACTCGACCCGATCCGACTGGTTTTCAGTCGGATCGGCTCTGTGTGCATTGCCTCACGACTCGGATGTTGACAGTCAGAAGCCGGTCAGAATCCATTCGAGCCGATTCAACATGTTGAATCGGCCGCGACTGAATCGGACCGACTGTGGCTTTCAGTCGGGTCGGGTCGAGTCGGCTCTGTCTGCGCCGGGCTTAATATAATTGTAGCATCTTCATATAAAGGGGCCTTGCCAACCAAATGCATGCTGACTTCAGTTCATCTGTATTAGTGTACACATCAAATATTTGTAAGCTGTTTTTCCTAAATATGTTTTGTATATTTTAAAACATTTTAGCAATAGTTTTCTTCATGTTGCTAAGCCCCAGAGTAAAATCTATTGTAGACTGGTTGTGACATCATCAGTTAATCACTACTCAGTTACTAATATAAAGTGACCTTCCCCCAAGCTGAGTGCCTAATCACAATAGCATCACACGTTTGAATACATACCATCTCACACACTTCCAATTTCAATAGAAGTTGCTATGTCAGAAAAGCTCAACCATCATTAGGACAAGAAAGGCACTACCTAAGCTATTGTATGGAAGCATGCAGCGTATGCTTTTGTGAGCAAGTTCTTTTTGTACTTGTATCTTTTGTTCATCTCATGTTAGTTGAACTGTGATTGACAGATGATGTCACAACCAGTCAATAGCATAATTTACTCTGGAGAGTTTTTTTAGGAAGTGGGGCTAAGCAACATGAAGAAGAATTATTGATAAAATGTTTTAAAATAAACCAAACATTTTTATATCAAACGGTTTACAGATATTGGATGTGTACACTAATACAGATTAACAGAAGTCAACATGCATTTGGTTGGCACAGCCCCTTTAATGTCGACGTAAATAATTTACTCACACTGTGTACCACATTTTGATTGCAGTCTATTCAAATCATAGTGTGATGATAATTAGGTAATGATCAAATTAAATACGGTGCACACAGTGGTCCACATGGTGATACACAGTGCGTTCACACTGTACCGCACAGTGCTCGTACAGTTGATTGATTAATTTGAGTTTATTGTCCAAATGAATGGAAATTCTTCTTTCACATGGTAACAGAAAATTTACATTTTACAAACATAATTTATCAAACAAACTGTAAAATATACATTACTCATTATTTACTGAGGCCGTCATAATAATATAGTTTATGCTATTTGGGAGATGATCAGTTCGTGGTAGCTGTACAATTGCCTGACTGCCTGATGTGGCTGTCCCGTACGATTGGCGCGAATGCAAGAAATCGGATGCAAATTGTTTGTTTTTACTTATAGTGGAACAAGCGTTTGTACTTTCCAGGATGGCCTTACAATTGTGTCACAGCGATACATGTCTGAGTGTAGGTTCCAAGTAGGTTATTTTAGGTTTATATAAAATATGCCATAGTATTGATTGGTTAATGGCTAAAGTGGATCCTTAAGTTTGGTATTTTTCTTACAAATTGTTATTGTTTTTTGTTTTCTAGACGCAATGCTGACATTTACATAAAGTAGATAACAATAGGTTTATTCAAAATAGCCTTTTATGAAAATGTGTTTCAATGCACGGATGGTTATTAGTCCGAACCATTTGGAAGTAGCTGTCTTTTTAACCAATATCAACTACCTTCCCCTAAGTTAGGTTATGATAGTTCTCGTATGAGATTTGCTACTATGTGCAACTAAAATATGTTTGAACTCAATTAATAACGAGCTGCATCACTTCGCGTGATCCCGTGCACTTTCGTTAGAAAAGTTGATTTAATATTATCCTTGGGTTAGTGCCCGGTTTATAGAGTTTTTGACTATTCGAGCAACGAAAAGGGTTTCATGGGAACGACCCCCATTCAAGGGTCTTTGTGGCTCGATGGTTGAGCACGGGTCTAGCAATCCGGAGGTCTCGGGTTTGATTTCCGGCAAAGCCTATTTTGCTATGCTCATTTTCCATCAGTTAAAATAAGTAACCATACAAAGTCGACGCATTTATTCAAATGTACATATTGAAATAAACACTAACAATTTTGGTGACGAATGCCGATATGAATGTCAAGAAGAGGTGGAGAGGCAATTCATTTCAACATTCAGTTTTGGAAACATTTGACCTGTTCCCTTCTAGATATCCATTGAGGTAATGCAGGACCCATCCTGTTCCCGTAGCCTAGGGGTTAAGTGTCTAACCTTATTAGAGAGCTGATGAATATTGAAGTGGTTTCAATTCAGGTCGAGTAGGGTACTCAATGAGAAGAATCACCAATAGGTCTCGAAAAAACAATGGACAACATTATATGGACGTGGTGTGGCAAGACTGGTAGAGCGCTCCCTTTCCAAGCTGGAGATCCCGAGTTCGAACTTGGCTTATGCCCATCACGGTTTGTCATTCAGTAAGACAATCCACATTGTTACACTCTACCCAGGTGTACCCGGTAGGAGGTGAAAGCCTTTATGTGAAATATCTCCTCAATGCCCCGAGCCGATTGGAAATAATGCTCCCCAGGGAGTGGAGAGGGTGCACACAATGTATGCTGGTTTGCATTGTGTTCTATGATCGGGGTAATAATATCATTGTGAAGCGCTTATAGATGATTATCAATCATGTTAGGCGCGTTATAAGTCGAGTATATTATTACTATTATTATTATTATTACAAACGTTATTTGCACTCATGGTGACCTGATGACAAGAAGTCAAACAATAACCAACCAACTAAATGTAAATTGTATTTATTTCCAATTCGGGTGCGTCGTAAGAGAATAATAATATACAAATTAATTATATGTAGTTTGTTGTAATTTTGTAAAATACAAATGTTGGTGAACAATTTTAATCAAAGTATGCTTTGCTGCATTGACGTCTTTCCTTTGACATTGAAATAATGATTAATAACGAAGGTTGAAAATAGATATACAGTAATTTCAAAATCGCCCCATCGTCCCAGATTTTTTAATGAATTCGGGCTACAGGCTGGGCCGTGTGACCTAGAAGGGAAATGGGCATTACCTCCTCTCTATACGTTTGTTTTACATCATATTTTCGTGATGGGTAAATACGAACATTCAATGAAACAAATGAAAGTTGTGATCATTTTTTTTCATTAGCTTTAGTTTCGTCAAGCTTTTTAATTTAGCTTCTGATTAGAATCAGTGTTGAAGGTCTCACGGGAATGAACTCTCAAGAAGCAAGGTTAATATTTTAGCCTTGGGGTTCGAGTCCTGTCATAACCAAATTGTTTGCTATCTTGGTCCACCGAGATCTTCCCGTCTTTGTAATCAGTCTAAGGTTACATGGCTATGAGTATATCACTGGTATGACATTATTATCTGCATAAAGTTCACCCTGGGAATTCATCCCCAGGGTTAAAATATTCAATGCGAATGAACGCCAAACCCCCAAAACAACAACAACAACAATAACATCAATAGCAATATATTTCAAATATCAACAACATGGAGAATTACAAGTACATTGAACCTGAAAGTTAGTCGTCACTTATTGAATTCTTCATGAATTCGAAAACAAGATAAACACACACAGTCATTACAACAATCCATAACCTAGCTACAATAAATTAAAATTATATGTTTACTTTAATAATAAAAACGTTAGTTGAACTTATATTGGATTTCTGCGAAAATCAAATATAAGAAAACATAAAGTGCGTAAAATGATACTAAAATAAAAGAGCTAATATCAGATCCTGCCCCAGAATGTTTTACCTTTCTCAAGCCTAAAGGCATGCACCAGGCTATGAGACTTTATGAGACATAATCCCTTTGCCTACTAGAACATGATAGAACATGGATTAACTACATATAAATACAATCATCTACCTGAAAACGGGTTAAAATTGTATCGGCAATCACGTGATGGGCAATGTCGCAATTATACGTACGTTGCATGAAGCTTACTTGTTACATCAGATATAAAAACAAATAATTGTTTCTTTTTTATTTTGTTTAACTTTGGACATAAACATGCCTATGGTATGACGTAAAAATGCTGCTGTCCTCTTCCTTAATAGGGAAATTCGCAATTACACGAATGTACAATAAATCATTTTGTACGTCACACTATCTTATTTACAATATCAAAGTATTTTTGTTAATAATACAAACAACAAGAAGGTTCTGTTAAAAACATGTTTGCTGCAAAAACAAGGTCACTTTAACTTGAGGAACATGATTTTATTGAACGTAAACATGATAAATCATAAATCATAAAACATAATAAATCGATTAGAACGCATCAACAACGGTATTTATATATAGGCTGAACCCGCAATATATATAGATTCACGTTTATTACAGCACTGTCGGCGCCAGCAAAGTAGCATTGGTGTATACACCCCCTTGTTTGGATATCAATATTGAAAACAAAATACAATTTTAAGGAAACTATTTATTTTGGTTTGACCCGACTAAACTCACTTGCAACTTCAGGTGCAAGTTCATGCCTTCCTGCTTTTCTCTTACTAGAACAAGTATGAAATTCAGTTTTTTTTCCCCATGACATAATGGCGACTTCATAACGACGTTGAAATTGTGTTTCTTCTTTTTCTCTGATTAGTGATGTTCTTTTCTTAGAAAGAAAATCACAAAGAAAAACGAGGCCGTCGTCTGCCCGAAAATTGTAATTCATCAACACCGATTGCGATACGTGCAAAGTTTCAGAATATGAAGAGCAAAATTCCAAAAGGCGCTAAATCTAAATTTTCAACTTTGGAGAAAAACAGGTCTCTCCGTCCCACTTTGTACACGTGCCTATGGTAATGAAATCGAACCTTCCAAGTTTTTATTTTTATTGTCTAATTTGTCATAAAATGTGGATCTCTAGATAGCTACGGAGCGTAAAATGTACTGATAACCAATTGTTATGGAAAGTGGATTTAGAGCCTTTTGGAACTAAGCTCTTCATATGTGTTGTGTGAACCCCCCCCCCCCCCCCCCCCCCCCCCTCATTAGCCAAACACCACTGGCGTACATGATCTACATTGTATATGCAAGCTACTTCATTTATTGAGGAAAGGGTAATTGTATCCGTTCATCACAGTGAACAATAGCAAATCTACCTTGAAAGGGATCTAGTATTACACTTTGTTCACATGTGCAAAGAGTGAAAAGTGGTTGATACAATGTATATTGCTGTGATATGATATGTCCACTGTGTATTGCGTGAAAATTTCAAGTTAAATGGACGTTATGTGGCCGAGTAATAGATGCAAAGTGATATTCACTAACTTATTGCACTGACCTTGTACAAGGTTACGATTATCCAGTGGATAGTTTAACATCTGAACACTTCAATCGTAACTATCTTTTTAAAGAAAGGACATAAGAAAAACCGATACTTCTATTGTTAACACGAATATAACAAGGTATGACGGAACTGCTAAAATTCCAACTGGATTTTGATAATTTGGACAATGTTACTAGATCCCTTAAACAAAATAAAGCTGATCAGCCAGCAGGCCGTTTATAACCTTTTAATCTAAATTTTAGGAAACTGTAAAAAGGTTTATAAAAGAAAGGAAAACGCAGAATAAATTAAGTCCATATTTGTGTGTGTCAATAAAGAATTCGGTTGTTTTGTTTTATGTCAAAATAAGATATGTCACACGTATATATAGGAGACACACTTTTTATACAGGTTCAGTTTTTTCAGTTCCACCTTATGATAATAATGAAAGGTGATCACAAATAGAATGAATTTACGCAAAATGCAAAGGTTCATAACAAAATTGCTCGAGAGGTCCATAATTTATCACGCGCGGGACTAAGGTGTAGGAAAGGTCCCGTGTGCGTTACTGATTGTATATGACTTGTCAGCTTCTCTTCAAGGAAGCGATTTACGCGTGACGGCATTGGTGACCGAATTGGCAGCTACCGATACCTTGCGAGATAAATAAAGGTGAGATGATCAGGCAGATGAAACCGACTCACCGATTGTAGGCAAGATAGATAACAGGAATGCATAAAAAAACGACAATCATTGTCATTAAGCAATACTACATTGTGGGCGTCATGTAGTATCATGTCACTCCAAAATGTTAGCCGATGAAAAGATGGTGAAACTAATGACGACAACTGTGCATTTAAAATAAGATCGAATAGTGACATCGTCAGATGCACTCTATTGTAAACATTATTGATAATGCATGGGACTCGGGGCTGCTGCATCAACGGTCTCAGGTGTACTAATTGCTCTATATATTATGACCCGCCGTTTTCTCTTCACGACAGCGATTTACGCTAGACGGCATCGGTGACTGAACAAAAAACTCTCTGAGAGAAAGGGGTAAATGCAACTCGTTGTGTGATTCAAAGAGAACATGGATTAAACGGAAATGTCTGAATTAAAATACCCCTATGTTTCTCCATGTTTGTACGTCTTTAATTCAAGTTGCCCTAAAATATTGTCGGATAAAAACAAATCGATAATTGGCCTCAAAATTACAAACCATTGTTAATTTGGATTGAACCTGGTTAGCGATTTAGGAAGAACAGGGATTAAACAAATATCGCATAATAACCCAAATGTTTCTATATATGGTATGCATACATCTTTTTAAATCGGTTTAAAATTGGTGACAAACTGACCAACATCTCATAACACATTGTCTTGGTGGTATAAGGACGAAACTCTTTATTGTTTATGTTTTTGGTTTAAATCGGTCGAAAATTGTGACAAACTGACAAACATCTCATAACACATTGTCTTGGTGGTATAAGGACGAAACTCTTTATTGTTTATGTTTTCGGTTCCCTTATCAGTCGCATAAATCCTAAAGTAGGTATTTGCAACATCTAGCTTCCCTAGCTATGTTTTCGGTTTCGCGTCAGGATGTATTTTAAATGTATTTTTAAAATCCCATGCCACATGTTTCCTAACCCTAGGAGACTTTCATTTGCATTGCATCGGTCCTCCATCGGGCCTGCATCGGACCTCCATTGGGCTTGCATCGGACCTACATCGGGCTTGCATCGGACCTCCATCGGGCTTGCATCGGACCTCCATCGGGCTTGCATCGGACCTCCATCAGGCTTGCATCGGACCTCCATCGGGCTTGCATCGGACCTCCATCGGGCTTGCATCAGACCTCCATCGGGCTTACATCGGACCTCCATCGGGCCTGCATCGGACCTCCATCGGGCTTGCATCGGACCTCCATCGGGCTTGCATCGGATATACATCGGACTTTGTAAATCAGACACCGTCGTCCATCATGTTCATATAAGGCTCCTCGTCCATCATCGGATGCAACCGCTTAAATCCCGATGGAGAATGGGCGGTCTAAAAAGATGTATCCGAAACATTTTGTGAACCGTGAAGCTGGGGTTTACCACCCTGGCCACCTAACCCCGTTTTGTCACATGTTACATCAAACCCAATACGTGCAATGCAGGATAATAAGAAGTGACTTTTCTCAGCGAGATATTCAGTTTCCTATGAATTTTTAAACTTTTCTATTCACTTTGTTGGTTGGTAAGTTCATCTTTATCTGCCTGACGGTAGTTGATAGGCATCTCGAAACATTTAAACTGAGACAGATTCTATCAGGGAAGCTTCATTCGTTTTCCACGATTGAAAGGTGGGATTTTGTGTATTATTTATAAGATGCACCCGACTCCCCTTTTCACAGTCATGATAGCACAAACCCAATAAAGTGTGACCAATGGTGACGCAAGATTACAAGGAGTTGAGTTCTCTCACCTTAACTTACCATACGGTTCACTTTTCAGTTGTGTAAGGTCACCCGTGTCTGATGGTAGATGACAGGCACCTCGAATCAGTTTATCTCGCGATATAGCGTATCAGAGTCAGGTTATATCCCTTTTTCTGCCGCATTATAACAAGTTTCGAATTTCTTCAAATCTCTGGTTAGATCTTTGTCGTATATCTATTCGTAATCTTGCTAGAAACTAGGACAGCCGATCCGTAAAATCACATGGAAAGGGGAAATCACGGTATAAGTTCGGCCAAGCCAAGATGACAATGGAATAAAGAAGTGAAGGGAATTGGGGGTAATTTGAAGCAAATGAGAGACGATAAGAGGGTATTTATGGTAGGGAAGAAAGTACACAGATATAAAACAAAAAAGAAATGGATTTACATGAACATGATGAAAGGTACTGTTGCCATGACAGGTTAAGCACAGATAAGAAGCTTGGGGGATCGAGAAGCTGGGAATTGCACCCCTCTGTCATGTGTGTTGATAAATTGCCCGTCGCTGCACCCCAATGAGGGGGAAAAGAAGATTGTTACCTGCCCATGTTATAAAGATTGTTACACTCAAGGAAGAATTGCCTCGTACCATCCTACCCCCCCCCCCCCCCCCCCCCCCCGGCACGGTTTGTGTTGACCATGGATAGGCAGACATTTGTAAGCAAGAAAACAACTGCAGGTGTTAGGGGGAGTGGTCACCATATGTCATATGTGACATGCCCCGTGTTCACACACAAACATTTTCATCCCTTAATCATCTCTATAGAATCATCACTAGCGATACGACGTTTCGCTAGTGATGATTAAATCAAACCTGGTATATGTTCACACGCACAGAGCATATATCGAACAACATCTGTTTTCCAGGTGGTGCCGAACCTCCCGAACATCGTATAAGTGCGCAGTTTGCTACTGCGCAGTGTGTTGTCATTTTTGTCTGTCTGCGCTGTCTCGCTGCAGCTGTGCGAGCGAACGTTCGCATTAAGCCACGCGGAATAAGCGTGATTCTATAGTCAGCTCTCGTACGAAACGACGATAAAACCAGCGTATCGCTAGTCATCACTAGCGATACGTCGTTTTGTTAGTAAGCGTTCAGACACAGGAATTTTTAATGAGAAGCTGATTCTATAGTCAGCTGCTGATTCTTTAGTCATGATTAAGGGCTGAAAATGTTGTGTGTGAACACGGGGTCTATCTGTCGTAATCAACAATGACTTACCCACCACCACAATATCACATTCCTCACATCTCTTTGTTTTGGACCACACGCCCCCCCCCCCCCCCTCCCGTATTGTTAAATGTCATAAGAGCTTTCTGCTTACTTTCATATTGTGTAATATTTCTCTGATCAAGGACCAATAGATCAATTCTTTTGTTGACTCAAATGTTATTACTCGGGCTTAAAAAAAAGAAGACTTTTAGCAGCCATCTTGTTCATATTGACAAACTGAATGTATTACCCTGTGTCTACAGTAACTTTACACTGCTTTCTATATTAAGTTTGGCATTTAATATAACACTTTTTATTGTGTAACAAATAAACAGGCAGCTGCACCATCATTTGCTTGTTCGTCTTATAGAAGTTATGTCGCGAAATATACTCCTCAAGAGAATGACACAAAGTACATTATTACTTGGGTTACAGTCCGTTATTCCGAAGGTTCGTTATTCCGAAGATTCAGTTATTCCGAAGGTTCGTTATTCCGAAGGTTCGTTATTCCGAAGGTTCGTTATTCCGAAGGTTCGTTATTCCGAAGGTTCGTTATTCCGAATGTTCGTTATTCCGAAGGTTCGTTAATCCGAAGGTTCGTTGATCCGAAAATAAAATCGGGTTCGTTATTCCGAAGGTTCGTTATTCCGAAGGTTCGTTATTCCGAAGGTTCGTTGATCCGAAAATAAAATCGGGTTCGTTATTCCGAAAATTAAATCGGGCTTGTTATAATACTATAGTTTGTGTTTTGTGTATTTAATTTACAGCCTGCATTAAGCATACCCCTCCCCCTTTCCCTCCCTTGTCCAGACCAATCAAACATTTAAGTTTATTTTATCTCTTTATATGATATTATAGCATTATAACAAACCCAAATTCATTTTCGGATTAACGAACCCGATTTCATTTTAGGAATAGCGAACCTTCGGAATAACGAACCCTCGGAATAACGGACCTTCGGAATAACGAACCTTCGGAATAACGAACCCGATTTCATTTTAGGAATAGCGAACCTTCGGAATAACGAACCTTCGGAATAACGAACCTTCGGAATAACGAACCCTCGGAATAACGGACCTTCGGAATAACGAACCTTCGGAATAACGAACCCGATTTCATTTTAGGAATAGCGAACCTTCGGAATAACGAACCTTCGGAATAACGAACCTTCGGAATAACGAACCTTCGGAATAACGAACCTTCGGAATAATGCAAACAAATTCGGATTAACGAACTATTTCATTTTCGGATTAACGAACACTCAGGTATAGGAAATTTGCGTGTTCGAATAACGAACCTTCGGAATAACGAACCTTCGGAATAACGAACCTTCGGAATAACGAACCTTCGGAATAACGAACCTTCGGAATAACGAACCTTCGGAATAACGAACCTTCGGAATAACGAACCGCACCCATTACTTGTACCATAAGAGTAAGACACGGCCATTCGTATATTCATTAACAAAAAACCGTTACAAGCCTGTTTTTAAGCCTAGCTCCCTCTACATTTTTAGGGGAATTTCCATTGATATCAATTTCACATCAGTATTATAACCTCGGATTTCTCTGAAAGCATTTCCCAGAACATTTTAATCATGATTTGCTACTAGACTATAGAGGCAATCTGTTTGTATTTTAATATTTACTTAGGACAGCGATACAGCGATGGACCGACTCAAAGAGGCGCCTGAATACAGTGACGTATACCGAGAGTAAACTCAGTCGGGGTGGGGGCGGGGGGGGGGGGGGGGGGAGGAGGGGGGGGGGGGGGCAGTTTCCGTGTGGGTGACATCCTGACAGTGGAATAAAATGTGTGTAGTGTATTTCTAATTTATATTGACTTTTGCAATATTTCACTTCTGACCTTCCCCCCATTCTCAAATATACTGCGCATATATACCCCGTACTCATAGGCCCGTATTCACAAAGGAGGTTTGTACAAACCATGGTTTAAATCATGGTTTACATCTATGGAATGCCAATTGTAAACTGATGGAGAGAGAATGTAAATTCCTTACTTGTTAACAATGTTGATGGGTACACATTCTCTCTCCATCAGTTTACAATTGGCATTCCATAGATGTAAACCATGGTTTGAACCATGGTTTGTACAAACCTCCTTTGTGAATACGGGCCAATATGTTTAGAAATA
>JBAMJV010010968.1:0-56590 GCA_037951105.1 Echinarachnius parma | reverse complement strand
GATCACTTTTGAGCATACAGAGAAGTTGGTTGGTTAATTGGTTTAAACAGAATGGTGCGTCCAATCAATTACGATTATTTACCTTTGGGTCGTACGGTTACGTACTGCCTTTTATCGTCACTATCGGAGAGGCGCGGCCTAGATTCAAACCCGGGCCGATTCATGCGAGGAGGGTATAACTCTGATCACCAGACGATAGCACCTATTTAAAACAAGGGATATGAGTGACGTATTCACGCATCCATGTTTTTTTTTCTGTTTTGTCAATGTAGGTAATATTTTAACACATGTATTATTGTAAGGACAGCGGGGAAACTGAGAACGGGGTACTTTCGTTTGATAGTGCGACGAAAACATAGTTATTATGTTCTTTGTAATAATCTTGTTTAAATATTTTTTAAAAACTCTATATAATACAATGAAATTAATTTGATAAAGTCAATTCCGATTAAAATATTGAAATAATCTTGCATGAACAGAGGGGCGACTGAAACTGGGGCGCCTAATTACGATCATTTGTACGCGGTGAGACAACTTGAAGAGTATATTGTAATGATTGGACGGAAATACGGCATCTACGACAAAAGTCCGGCCGTGCTGGAAGCCGTGAAAAAACATCAACGCCTCTTTGGAGCTGGCGCTAATGACGGGGCTACGGCCTGAGACAATCGCGGCGCAACAAACAAAAGTGTCAAATCTGTAAGTCATTTGATATATGATTTTGACATTTGTATACATTTTCTGTTCCTCCTCCTCTTCCTCATCATCACCATCCTTAATAGTATCATGGCCCTGGGAAGCGGGGGTGCTGGGGGTGCTGCAGCACCCCCGGAAAATTTTTCAGGGGGTGCGCAGCACCCCCTGCCAAATTTGTTGTATGTTATAATGTATAATTATCATTATGCTTCGTTTACGAAATTGTCACTTATATAAACCCCTCAAAAAAAGTTCGGAAACTCAAGTTTCATCGATCATATCTCTCGTATTTTTTAATAAGAATACTCGAAATCGGTGTCACAATAAAGCCTCATTATATACCTTTCACACGATGCATTATGTGTAGTGATTATGCAATTGGGGCGATTGCAGTAGCCCAGAGAATAGGGGGAGGCAGGAAGTGAAATCTCGCAAAATGGCCCCAATGCATTCAATTTACGAGTGCAACACTGTGTTGACCAGTTGTCTAAAGGTTAACATTCTATTGAATGCTTCCACCCTTTCCATTCATCACAATTTTTGAATTTGATACCATTTTAATGGAAATTATCTCTTCTTTACGATGGCATATTAATCGTAAGGATTTTGCAAATGGGGTGTGTGCAGCGAACCGGAATATGGAGATGGGTCGAGTGTGAAATCAGACAAAAAGATATGGAGTTGACAAAAAATCAGAGCGTTGCATTTTTTTCGAGCTTTTGGGAAGATTTTTTTAGCATTTCAAATAAAATATTCATGATTTAAATTGATATCAACGGAAAGCCCAACAACCCTTCTGTATGAAAATGTGACATTTATAATGATTTTTGTAAAGGGCGGCTGCAGGGAGATGAATGTGGGGGGAGCCTCAAAAGTGACCCATTTCAAAACGCTCCGATTTGGTGTCGGTATCTGTATACCATTGTGTAGAGGATGTAATGTGACTTGAATGAGTTGGCCATGAATGAGAGGAATTCAATTGAAAACGCATGAATAGTGCTTTGAAATCAGAGCGTTTCAAAATGGGTCACTTTTGAGGCTCCCTCCCATTCATCTCCCTGCAGCCGCCCTTTACAAAAATCATTATAAATTTCACATTTTCACACAGAAGAGTTGTTGGGCTTTCCGTTGATATCATATTTGATCATTAATATTTTATTTGAAATTCTAAACAATCCTCCCAAAAGCTCGAAAAAAATGCAACGCTCTGATTTTTTGTCAACTCCATATCTTTTTGTCTGATTTCACACTCGACCCATCTCCATATTCCGGTTCGCTGCACACACTCCATATGCATAATCCTTACGATTAATATGCCATCGTAATGAAGAGATAATTTCCATTAAAATGATATCCAATTCAACAATTTTGATGAATGGAAAGGGTGGCAGTATTCAATAGAATGTTAACCTTTAGAAAACTGATCAACACAGTCATGCACTCGTAAATTGAATGCATTGGGGCCATTTTGCGAGATTTCACTTCCTGCCTCCCCCTATTCTCTGGGCTACTGCAATCGCCCCAATTGCATAATCACTACACATAATGCACCGTTTGAAAGGTATATAATGAGGCTTTATTGTGACACCAATTTCGAGTATTCTTATTAAAAAATACGAGAGATATGATCGATCAAACTTGAGTTTCCGAACTTTTTTTGAGGGGTTTATATTGTATTTCTGTGACGGGAAAATGCACCATGACATAATCAGTGGTGGATCTACGGGGGCGGGGGGGGGGGGGGGGGAGGGGGAGGGGGTGTTAGGGGGTTTAACAAAATAACAAAAACATTCGCCGCTTCGCTATCAGTTAAAAAAGTGAGACAAAAATCACTTACGGGGGTTCAAAATTCGCCGCTTTGCGGCTATCAGTGAAGAAAATGAACACAAATAATTTACGGGGGTTCAAAATAGCAAAAGAATTCCCCACTTCGCGTCTATCAGTGAAAAAATTAAACAAAAATCACTTACGGGGGTTCAAAATAGCAATAACAAAATCGCCGCTTCGCGGTTATCAGTTAAAAAAAGTGAACAAAAATCACTTACGGGGTTCAAAATAACAACAACAAAAAATTATGAAAAAAGTGAACAAAAATGACTTACGGGGGTTCAAAATAACAACAAAATTCGCCGCTTCGCGGCTGTCAGTTAAAAAAGTGAACAAAAATAACTTACGGGGGTTCAAAATAACAAAACATTCCCCGCTTCGCGGCTATCCGTTAAAAAAGTGAACAAAAATCACTATCGGGGTTCAAAATAGCACCCAAAAAAATCTGAAAAAAAAGTGAACAAAAATCACTTACGGGGGTTCAAAATAACAAAACATTCCCCACTTCGCGTCTATCAGTGAAAAAATTAAACAAAAATCACTTACGGGGGTTCAAAATAGCAACAACAAAATCGCTGCTTCGCGGCTATCAGTTAAAAAAAGTGAACAAAAATCACTTACGGGGTTCAAAATAACAACAACAACAAATTATGAAAAAAGTGAACAAAAATGACTTACGGGGGTTCAAAATAACAACAAAATTCGCCGCTTCGCGGCTGTCAGTTAAAAAAGTGAACAAAAATAACTTACGGGGGTTCAAAATAACAAAACATTCCCCGCTTCGCGGCTATCAGTTAAAAAAATGAACAAAAATCACTATCGGGGTTCAAAATAGCACCCCAAAAAATCTGAAAAAAGTGAACAAAAATCACTTACAGGGGTTCAAAAAACAAAACATTCGCCGCTTCGTGGCTATCAGTTAAAAAAGTGAACAAAAATCACTATCGGGGTTCAAAATAGCACCCCAAAAAATCTGAAAAAAGTGAACAAAAATCACTTACGGGGGTTTAAAATAACAAAATAATTCGCCGCTTCGCGACTATTAGTTAAAAAGTGAAAAAACAAAAAATTATACAAAAATCACTTATACGGGGGTTCAAAATAGCAAACAAAAATCGTCGCTTCGCGGCTATCAGTGAAAAGGGTGAACAAAAATCACTTACGGGGGTTCAAAATAGCAACAACAAAATCTGAAAAAAGTAAACAAAAATTACTTACAGGGGTTCAAAATAACAAAACATTCGCCGCTTCGCGGCTACCAGTTAAAAAAGTGAACAAAAATTACTTACGGGGGTTCAAAATAACATAACATTCCCCACTTCGCGTCTATCAGTGAAAAAATTTAACAAAAATCACTTACGGGGGTTCAAAATAGCAACAACAAAATCGCTGCTTCGCGGCTATCAGTTAAAAAAAGTGAACAAAAATCACTTACGGGGTTCAAAATAACAACAACAACAAATTATGAAAAAAGTGAACAAAAATGACTTACGGGGGTTCAAAATAATAACAAAATTCGCCGCTTCGCGGCTGTCAGTTAAAAAAGTGAACAAAAATAACTTACGGGGGTTCAAAATAACAAAACATTCCCCGCTTCGCGGCTATCAGTTAAAAAAGTGAACACAAATCACTATCGGGGTTCAAAATAGCACCCAAAAAAATCTGAAAAAAGTGAACAAAAATCACTTACAGGGGTTCAAAAAACAAAACATATGCCGCTTCGTGGCTATCAGTTAAAAAAGTGAACAAAAATCACTATCGGGGTTCAAAATAGCACCCCAAAAAATGTGAAAAAAGTGAACAAAAATCACTTACGGGGGTTTAAAATAACAAAATAATTCGCCGCTTCGCGACTATTAGTTAAAAAGTGAAAAAAAAATTATACAAAAATCACTTATACGGGGGTTCAAAATAGCAAACAAAAATCGTCGCTTCGCGGCTATCAGTGAAAAAGGTGAACAAAAATCACTTACGGGGGTTCAAAATAACAAAACATTCGCCGCTTCGCGGCTATCAGTTAAAAAAAGTGAACAAAAATCACTACGGGGGTTCAAAATAGCAACAAAATTCACCGCTTCGAGGCTATCAGTGAACAAAGTTAACAAAAATCACTTACGGGGGTTCAAAACAGCAAAAAATCACTAACAGGGGTTCAAAACAGCAAAACAAAAATACCGCTTCGCAGCTATCACTTAAAAAGTGAACAAAAATCACATGCGGCCACTGAATTCCCAGCCGGGTGCAACTAAGATATTATATTTACGAATATATATCTCAGCAGTGGCGTAGCGTGGTCGGACTGATTGGGGGGGGGGGGGGGCACGAAACTTATTGGGGGGGGGGGGGCACACCTTATGTATTTCATTGTTTTTTTCAAAAAATTCCCCTAATGTTTTCTATTGTTTTTTTCGAAATTATTGGGGGGCACGTGCCCCCCCCCCCCCCGTGCCCCCCCCCCCCCGTAGCTACGCCACTGTATCTCAGCACCCCCGGTGAAAAAATGGTTCCCAGGGCCCTGAATAGTACCATCATCATCATCATCATCATCATCATTATCATCTTTAATTATCTTCATCATTATCCTCTTCCTCCTCCTCAATATCATCATCATCATCATCATCCTTCTCATATATTTTTGTTATGCAGGTATAAACCATAATTTAAAAAAGAATATCGATAATTATTTGTTACCGTAAACGTATACATGTTACGTTTGTACATAATTTTGTTTTACCTTGTCAAAACAATTTTATATGTTAATGCAACTGAAATGTACGTTGTAAATTACCTCAATTGATATTCATGCAATAATAATTGTACTTGTTCCGCTGAAAAGGAAACTTGAAACTTTAAAAATTGAAACTGGATCACTATAATTATAGCAACTATAGTTCTCCGATTGTTATTCGTTTCAATATGAACTATCATATGAACTTTTTGCGGTATACTAGTAAATTGATTCCCAATGTTTTCAACTACTTGGCATGAAATAACACTGAATATTTACATTGATGGTCAAAGTCCTAGAATTTGCAAATAGTATAGTAATGCAATAGCTCCTGACTAATAATGATTATACTATTTCTAAGAAGAAATAAGTATAGCATCGATGGTCGAAATCCTTAAATTGACACATTTGAAATGAAATACAACTCACTGATTACCAATTAAATATAAAAAAACATGTGTAATTGTTTCTGATTAATATTGTTTTCTGATACTAAGAAGACATTAATGATAACTCTCAATAATTACGTTGATGGTCGAAATCCTAATCTTGACTGATTGTATGAAATGCAACTCACTGTTTGCGGATTGAAATGATGAAATGTACTGGTTTCGGTTATAATTGTTTTCTTCTAATTCTCCTTCATCAAGTCTTCTACACGAAACAGGGATAATTTATCTGGAAGCTGATGCCTTTCGTTTGTTTTCTGCTCTTGAAACCTTGTAAGTATCTATGTTGCCATAGTTCAAATCCTAACACTTCCATATTATATCTCCAATCTCAAACAATCAAAATTGTTTTGTGAGGTAATGAAATAAATAAGTGTAACATTCAAAAAAGCATATAAT
This sequence comes from Echinarachnius parma, assembly GCA_037951105.1. Classification (NCBI taxonomy): domain Eukaryota; kingdom Metazoa; phylum Echinodermata; class Echinoidea; order Clypeasteroida; family Echinarachniidae; genus Echinarachnius; species Echinarachnius parma. The sequence continues at coordinate 50,491 of JBAMJV010010968.1, read as the reverse complement.
TCTACAATTCTACAAGCAGAATAAATTTTGATCGAAATCCTTTCAAAACAGCTGAAATATCCAAACATATATTCGATCAAAATATATGACGGGGCCCAACATTTATTCAATATTTAAAACAAATAATGTGTAAATCCTACAAATGTTGGAATTATATCAAAGTGGCTATACCATCATTTTTGATGATCTCTCTATCGATTTACTATATGCTTCACACATAAAACCAACAAACAACGACAGACACCAATCATTGCGTTTTGGTGGTTTATTGATTTACCAACCAACAATAGGTATGCTACATATCTGACAACAATACAAATCAAAATCTATGCCAGAACGGCGTCACCCAATTACTTTCGATCAATTATACCACATTCTAACCCCAGCCAGTGGTCATCATCATAAGGCCTTCCCGAGGGCACTTAACACACAACCCTTCCCTGTTCCCACTCCCAAGAGAGTATCACTGACTGGATACATCACTCTCTTGGAATAACATGGTGGTATAACAGCCAATAACCGAAATCCATCCTAGCGGAACTCAACTTGACCTATCTCATATATACATCCCAAGTCCATAAATGACTTACTCCCTGTTTAAGAACATAATCAAAGGTAAATAGATAGTTGGGAAACCTCTTCTTTAATGTAAAGATTTTGACAAAAACTTCTTTGTAATTGACTTTTTGAGCAATAAAATTATCGGATTAAACAATGCTTTTACCGAGATTCAATTCAACCGCATTATACACTACGTGCAAAGGATACGCAAGCGCACGTGTGCACGGCATGCGGGCTTGTCGACTAATATGACAAAGGGGTAAACAAGCTGTGAATGATTATAGGCTCAATTTTAGCGGCATGCTGACGGTGTGAATTGAAGTTCTAATCAATAGTTCTGCATTTAACGCTCCTAAGGTATGGATTTGACCACTCTGATCATCAGCATTCAGGTTTGTGTCGTTTCAAGTTTCGATTACACTCGAATTAATTAAATCCGAAAGTAAACTATTCCAATGCTTAGATGGCAACTCTTGAGCAAATTGAGTACAGAAGCTATGACGTCATACAAATATATTTTTTGAATTTTCAAACACAAGAATGATAGGTTTGGGACCCCAGTGAAGCACAGCTTGTGAACGGGGCCCCTTTACACAGTTTACTATACGGTAGGTATATAATGGCAATGAGTAACATATTTACAACGAGTATAACTCATGTGTATGTAACAATGTAACAATATAACAAATTATGCAGATGAGTATACCCCCCCACCCCCATTTACAACACATACACAAACACACACACACACACACACACACACACACACACAACGTACACTTCATTCATGGCTACCTCATCTTGATTTATACATTCATGTACCTGATTGCAATCTGTCGAAAGGGTGTTTTTTACAAGATATTTTAAACCGAGACAATGTAGTACTACTAATTATATTATGGGGTAACTTATTCCACTCTTTAACATTTACCGAAAGAACATAATAAATAATGGTTCCATGACATATGCTCCGCCGACATATGCTCCGCCGACATTTGCTCCGAAAAATGCGACAAATGCTCCGCGATAAATGCTCCGCGATATTTGCTCCGCCGACATTTGCTCCGCCGACAATTGCTCCGCCGACAAATGCTCCGCCGACATTCGCTCCGCCGACAAATGCTCCACCGACATTTGCTCTGCCGACAATTGCTCCGCCGACATTTGCTCCGCCGACAATTGCTCCACCCACATTTGCTCCGAAGATGCGACAATTGCTCCGCCGAAAATGCTTCGAATATGCGACAATTGCTTAGCCGACAATTGTTCCGCCGAAATATGCTCCGGAGATACGACATTTGCTCCGGTGACAATTGCTCCGCAGAAATATATGCTCTGAAGATGAGAGTACTTCAAATGTTTCAAAAACAACATTATGTTCCTCAACCATAATTGTTCCACCGACATTTACTCCGCTGAAGATTAAACTCTTGAATGAATGCAAAATGCATTGGAAGTTTGTGCTTTTCTTTTGGACAATAAGGCAGCCTTAATCGTTTACGGGGGTGGGGGGGGGGGGGCGTTTAGAAGTGTCACAAATTGGGCCCTCGTTGTTCAGTGAACGATGAACAAATCTAAACCAAATTGGAACTCCGAAAATTTAACAGTGGGTGAAAATAACGTTCTTTAAATTTTGATAAAACGTGGATACATTTTGAACTGATGCGGAACAATTTCTTGATTCATAAAGAGTCTGAGTAATACAAAAGCAGTGATTATAAAGACTTTTCTGTTTTCTATTCATGATCGATCTTAACACCAGTATCATGCCCGTCGCTTGATGATTGCTTGGAACAGTATATATTCATCACAGCATTTTTGGTTACTATGAGGGGGTATGAGGGTCCGTGGTTCGACTCGGGTCGAACCCCAATGTAAAATTAAAAACTAAAGCCAGTGTTGTGTGTTATTGCGCCTCCCCTTCTGCTACTAGATGCAGGCTGCAGGGTCACGCATCCTTACAACACTGGGCTTGACTGCCCCCCCCCCCCCCCCACCCTGTATAAATGTATAAATCTGAATGAAACATATAAAAACGCACTTCTTACCAACGGTACTTGAGAATTCATTCAAGAGTTTAATCTTCAGCGGAGTAAATGTCGGTGGAACAATTATGGTTGAGGAACTATTATGTTGTTTTTGGACCATTGAAGTACTGTTATCTTCAGAGCATATATTTCTGAGGGGGAATTGTCACTGGAGCAAATGTTGTATCTCCGGAGCATATTTCGGCGGAACAATTGTCGGCTAAGCAATTGTCGCATATTCGAAGCATTTTCGGCGGAGCAATTGTCGCATCTTCGGAGCAAATGTTGGCGGAGCAATTTTCGGCGGAGCAAATGTCGGCGGAGCAATTGTCGCATCTTCGGAGCATTTGTCGGCGGAGCAATTGTCGGCGGAGCAAATGTCGGCGGAGCATTTGTCGGCGGAGCAAATGTCGGTGGAGCATTTGTCGGCGGAGCAAATGTCGGCGGAGCATTTGTCGGCGGAGCAATTGTCGGCGGAGCAAATGTCGGCGGAGCAAATATCGCATTTTTCGGAGCAATTGTCGGCGGAGCATATGTCGGCGGAGCATATGTCGTGTCACCTAAATAATGGGTAATCAGTGCTTCCAACGCACCCTTTCGGCAAAACCGGGGGGGGGGGGGGCCTTTGGACGAATGGTCGCGTTCCAGTCAACGCGACGCGACGCGACGCTACCCACCCTTTCGGCACAAGCCTGTGCAAACTGCTACTACAGTATTCCAATACATTTATTCTAACGACAATGTTAACAATGATATCTCAAGAGGCAGACATTATATTCGTATGTCTTATTTTCGTAAACATTGATTTAAATTAAAGATATGAGTGTGTGTTTGTTTTACAAGAAATTAAAAATGGCAATTTTCTTAATATAAGAACGAATGAAGAAAATGCAATTCTGAAAAACAATTTTACGCCTACGGCTTAATTTCGCAAATTTGATTGAACCGGTTATTAATACGAATGAAAAGTTAACGAAGTTGACAAAGCAACTGGGTGAGGGAATAATAATGAATCAAGTAAATGATGTGGGTATGCTCTTAGTATTAATTTTAAAAATCGTTACGCAATCACACAGCCTCCTGTGAATTCCGCTGGCGAAACAGAATGCTAATACCATGATTTTTAAATATAATGCTATAAGTGCTAACTCACTTACAAACAACAGAATAGGTAAACAGAATGAAGAAAATGCAATTCTGAAAAACAATTTTACGCCTACGGCTTAATTTCGCAAATTTGATTGAACCGTTTATTAATACGAATGAAAAGTTAACGAAGTTGACAAAGCAACCCATGCATCATCATCGCCATCATCATCATCTTCATGATTATCATAATCACTATCATCTTATCATCATATTTGTGTATACACATTATACAGACATGTGATTAAAGGGATAATACAGTTTTGCATGGTTTAGAGGGCGCTTAATTCAAGACATCATTAATTTGCGAGGTAGTGAATACGTAAAGTAAGGAAGTATTTTAAAGTGCATGTGGTTTTAGAGATAAAACAAACTCAGAAACACCTATAGTGATGTATGTATCCGATTTAAATAAGTGTAAAGGCGTACCTGGGGAGGTTCAAACCCCGGGGGGGGGGGGGGGCGGGGCACTCATGTATAATGTCAGACGGGTATGTGCCGCTTAAAATAACCCCTTTTTCACACCCGATCGCAGCTCTAAAGATACCCGATTTTCAAAAATTGCCGCTCCATAGACCCCCGGAACGACTTGGCCATGTATTTTACTAGCGCCAAGTCCATTATTCTCTTCTAGTTCGGCTCCTTGGACCACCATTTGAGCCTTTTTGAGCCTTTTGGAGGGTTTCCGTAGGTTTTTTGGTAGCTCCAAGTCTATGTATTATGAATTTTTAGTCTGCTACTTAGACCCCTTAACGCCCGTTTCAGGGTTTTTGTAGCTCCAAAGACCCTATATTTTATGCTTGTAGTCGGCTCTTCAGACCCCCATTTCAGAGTTCCGTGAGGCACACCCCCGACAACAAATAATTCGAGTGCCCCCCCCCCCCCTCCCCCCCCCCCGGGGTTCAAACCCCCCTTTGACAAAAACAATTGCCCTTTGAACACCCCCCCCCCCCCCCCCCCCCCCACCCTACAACTTGTAGCTGGAATTAAGACCATATTTTATTGGCTTTTATCATAATCATAACCGATGGTCTGGGCCTCGTAAAATGAATTTCTCTGTCGCGGCCTAAAACATTTTCAACGGACAATGGGTGATTTCAAGTATGGTGTTTAAATCTGGTGTTGGTGTTTAGTAAAACACTAAATCGGGCTTAAACACCATACTTGAAATGACTTAGTGTTAGGATGGTGTTTAACATGATGACCTCTGATTTCGCCGTTGTACAAACTTCCGTTTCCGACAGGCGGTGTTTATTGATATGGCAATATACTATCGTAGATGGTGTTGAGCTAGTGTTAGTGTTTATTAAACACTAACTGCAGCCTTAACACCGTACTTGAAATGAGTTGGTGTAAGAGGTTTGACCTCGTACTTCCGGCACTGCCACGTGGTTGCTGGTGTTTAGCGTCGTCTGCTAATCTGCCCAGTAGTGTTAGTGTTGAGCATGTATACGCAAAACTCCATAGAGATAGCAACTTCCATAGTGATCGAAATGAAAGTCATTTCAAGTACGGATCGAGCTGGTGTTAGTGTTACTGTTGCTAGGTAGGATTGCCATAATATTACTGTACGAATTAGATGCGATTGAATGCAGAGTAGTACCATGTTTAGAGAACAAAACCGCGTTAGGATGGCGAGTTTGAGCACGGAACCTGCATCATCATCGATGCGGTTATCAGAGGAGGAGATACGGGAAGTAGGGAGAGAGTTTAATGACTGGAGGGATGGAGGGATAAGGGGTTCGAGCAAATCTGAACAGATGGTGGAGACCTTCCTCGACTACGTGGCAGGAGGGGGGTACTACAGACAGGTGGCCAAGCGAGGAGGGATGGCCACCTCTACTGCCTTCCTGCATACCAGGAGGGTGAGCGAGTTCCTCCATGAAACAGCAAACAGGCACATCTTCTTTCCGGGACCGGAAGAGATAGAAAACCTGGCGCAGCCCATCATCTTACCAGATGGTCAGGTAAGACAATTGCACAGATATATGAATTAAATAAATAAATTTCATAATTATTTCACCAATGCATATCCAGTTTCATCATTTATTACATACATTATTATACATTATTATAACTAAGTGATACGCACATTTTGAAATACATGTTGTGTAAATGTAATAATACCTCATAAGCTACGTCATCCTTTACCGCTCAATACCACTACAAAATTGTAATCATGTTTATACATATTTAAAAGCGAAGTATCTATGGTGTTTCTAGTTACGAGGGTGGTGGTGTGGTGAGGGGGGGGGGGGGGGGGGGGGAGGCTATTGGGTGCTAAGCTGCGTTCGTTGCCTGTCGCCAATAAATTCTTGTTTGCACATTTTGTGTTGCATTTGGCATTATACATGTGCTAAACTTTCATTTGAAAATGTTTTGCTTTGTAAAAGTATGGCGGTGATGTAAGTTGTGATATCCGTAAATGACCTTGAATACGTCGACAAAGTCAATTTAATATGGTGGTAGCCTCATCAATTAAGTGCCATGGCAGGAGCTTATAACAATTATGGGCCTTGAAACAAAGAAATACATAATCACACAATAATAACTACGATAACAGTCAAACTGGTATGGTCAGCCCCCATTTCGAAACCGTTCCGTGGCCCCTGTTGCGTCCTAGTTATTAGTAAACCTATATATTATCACAATTATTTATATCATTATTATTGTTAGTATATATTCGTTTTCATTATTAACTTGTAAGTACTATGATGATTATCATGATTTATTATTATCATTATTGTAATCTTCATTGATAGATGCACCCGTTTTGTCGCAAAGAGTGGTAAAAAAAATCACTAGGGTCATTTCATTTACATGAATTTGATTTCATAATATGAGCATTGATACATTATCCCGTTATTTTTACATCACACTATTGTTTTTACATCACACTATTGTAAGATGTCTTCTTAACATGAGCATACGTTTGTTGTTTGACAATTGTACATTTTAAAATGGACTTATTGACCATTTTAAAATGGACTTATTGCATTAAGAAATTGTCAATTCCATTCGATATACAGAGCGTGTTAAAAAAGGTACCCCAAATCCAAAGGTCAATTATTTCAAAATGATATTCATACCATATTGACAAGTGGTTGCAGTCAAATAGCAGTATTGGTAAACATATCAAACAAAAATTATGGAATGTTTGTTTTATCACCGATCATGCGAGAAAATAGTTTTACTTCTACAGGGCGTATACATAAATGTTACACTTTTGAAATTACATCTAAAAATATTAAGAAGATTTGTTCAAGTACTTTTTTTCGTGAAATTGCTCTTTCCCGAAAATTCATACACATATCATGTGGTGTACCCAGGATCTTTTTATAGGGGTTGGGATTTCTTCAGTAAGTAAATCGTAGAACATTTTCAAAGCGGAGACCAAGAAGCTGCATAATTTTTGAAACCGAGACCAGGTCCGGTCCACAATTTTCGAGACCGAGCCCAAGTGGCTGAGGACCCTGTAAGCGGGTGGTGGGGGGAGGGGTAGTCATGGAACATTTTCGAGGCGGAGCCCACAGTTTTTCGCACTTTTCGAGGTCGAGACCGTCACAAATGTCGTTCGAGACCATTGAGATTTGGTCCCGAGAACAGTTAAGACAGTAGTCTTATAGTGAAATGGTGGTGGTGGGGAGGGGGGGAGGGGGGGGGGGGGGGGTGAGGGGTTGAAGTCCTCACCCCCTCCCCCTTGGTACGCATATGATCATAACATAATCATACATTTACGTCAAATAGCAATTTGTTTGAATATGATTACTTATTCAGATTGCTGCTTTAATTTTCCCTCTTCTTTTAATTTGGCGCAAGTCATTTTTCAATCTCTGGACACAAAAAAAAAAACAGTCCGTGCTCGCCCAAGCAAGGGGTGGCGTGGGGAAGCGTGGTAGTCATTGACATTTTCGAGACGGAGATCACAGTTGTTCGCACATTTCAATGTTGCATCTAAAATGATGATCGAGACCATTGATATTTAGTCTCGAGAACAGTTAGATACACTCATTTTATGATCAAATTGGGGGGGGGGGGGGGGATTGAACCCCTCACCATCATCCCCCTTCCCCCCTTCATACGCCTATGATCATAACATAATCTTAATTTATGTAAAATTTTGAGGCGAATTACTAATTCAGATTGCTGGTTTAATTTCCCTGTTCGTTCAATTAGCGCACTTTTCACACTCTGGAAAAAATTAGTCAGTGTTCGCCCAAGCGTGAACGGAAATTTGTTTTGTTAGTGGCACTTGGTAGACGTGACTATTGGGCATATATCGGCATGGAAAAAAAAATGAAATGAAATTTTGACACTTTTTTGAAAAGTGTAACACTTGTTGATACGCCCTGTATATGGGATAAACTATATAGAAAAATAGATAAATTAAATAGAAATTTGGCCATGAAAGCGCCCACTATTTGGTTATAATAATGTTATTTAGTGATTCCGCGGGTCATCACTTCTAGCAAATTTAAACCTAATTAATAATGATTGATTTTTATCTCAAAATAGGTGAAACGTGTCATCTTATACATGGATGGTTTCATATCTAAGATTCAGCGCCCTGATCACGCTGGGGACGCCTACTTCTGTGGTCGTCGAGGAAAGTCCTGCGATAGTCTGAATAGTCAGTATGTAGTGGATCACCATGGCCGTGTGCGTCATATCATCACAGGTAACTCAAATGTGTATATGCAGAATTTGAAAGCTATCTAAAAGTCTAGTTTATAAAGTTCACTCACTTTGCGATAGTAATCGATTTTCATATAAAGCATTTCGCCAATAATGACTTGCTTGACCACATTTATCGTTGTCCGCATTGTCATCCAATTTATATATCTATACTTACAATCATCCTTGTTATCATCACCACCAAATCTTCAATAAACAATAGTATGCTATTATGTTTATCAGCAGCACAGTATCATCACGGTCTACTTTCAAGAGCTACTATATTACCGTGAACACCATAGTAACCACCATGATCAGTATAATCATTACCATCATCATTATCGTCAGTATTTAAATCAGAATGATATTCGATATCACCAGCAAACTTCATCACCATCGTCATCATCACTGTAATCCGTATGATTATAATCATCATCATCGTCATCATAATCATCTTATAAAGTATCATCATGATTACCAACGTCGGTATAACTATCACCATCACGATCATACACAACGATGTAATCAGTTTCATAATTTGTATCATCACTATCGTCATCATCATCGTCATCATCATCATCATCATCAACAAAGCTATAAGTTTCATAATATACATCATCATCATTATTACCATCGTCATCATCTCTATCATCACTATAATCAGTATCATCATCATCGTCGTCATCATCATCATCATCATCATCATCATCATTATCGTCAGTATTTAAATCAGTATGATATCCGATATCACCATCGTCATCATCACTGTAATCCGTATGATTATAATCATCATCACCGTCATCATAATCATCTTATAAAGTATCATCATGATTACCAACGTCGGTATAACTATCACCATCACGATCATACACAACGCTGTAATCAGATTCATAATCTGTGTCATCACTATCATCATCATCATCGCCATCAACAAATCTATAATAAGTTTCATAATATACATCATCATCATTATTACCATCGTCATCATCTCTATAATCAGTATCATCATCATCATCATCATAATCAGCACCGTCGATGTCACCATCATCATTTTTATCATCATCATTAACATCATCACAATAATCAACAACATCCTTATTACTATTACTATCGTCATCATCTATATCATCGATATAATCAGTATCATCATCATTATTACTATCTTCATCATCATCATCATCATCATCATCATCATCATTATTATCATAATTATGAACATCATGAACATCATCATCATCATCATCATCACCATCTTCATTTTCATCATCATAATCATCGATATCATTATCATCTATAAGAAACGCTGTGATCAGTTACATGATCGATATCATCATCGTTATTGTCATGATTACTTTCGATAGCATTCCTATCATAATATATGTAAGTAGTATCATCATCGTCATCATATATATCATCGTCGTCATCATCATTTTAATCATCATTAACCTCTTTAACGTCATTATCACTACCGTAACCTTTAACCATGATCATTATCAACATCATCATCGATATCATCATCACCCTCATTATCCTCAACAACGCTGAGTTCATAACCGACATTATCATCTTTATCGTAGTAACTATTATCGTCCGCACCCATATCATTGTTTGTACTTAATATTTTCATCGCCATCATAGATATCATCATCATCATAGATATCATCATCATCATCATCATCATTGTAATTATCATGATCAACATCGTCGTCATCATCAAAAATCATTAGCATCATCAAAATCATAACCATACTCAACATGGTTCAATTGTCAGCATCTCGATCACCTTTGCTGTAATCAATATTATCATCATCATCATCATCATCATCGCCATCATTAACATTATCATAATCGATATCATTACCAATAGCGTTATCATAAATACGATCGTTACGATCGTCAGCATCCATAACACCATGATCATCATCGCAATCATCGTTATTCTCAATATATTTAGTATTATCTGTATATTTACCATGTCATTAATATAATCGTGAGTATATTATATTAATTTCATCATCATCATCACCATCACCCTGTGCAGCAGCGCTATCAGTGTCGTCACCATCAACTTTGCTCATGCTTTGTCGTAGGCATATACACGAGGCTCGTACATAAGTTCAAATTGGGGGAATAAGTGTGTTTGCTAAAGCAGGAAGTGATGTATTCCAGTTCTGGTTAAACTGATTTTAATAAATAGATTAAGTTCTCATGAACGTGAAATGATTAATATGATACATTACATGAATGATATGAAACATGTCGTCGACAAAAGATGGCAATAACAAACATTGCTTAATAGAAACAAAGAAATTTCACCTTATTTATGAACTAATTGTAACCAAACAAAGTTAATTCTCTCTCTAATATTGAGTGGTTTATTTAATGTTACACTTGGCATAGCATAATCTTACTTAAACACATCTAAGCGCATACCATCGCTTAATCTAGTACAGGTTGTAATGTTTTTGTTGCATTTCAGGTCTTTCTGGTGCTACGCATGATAAAACTGCCGCTGAATGGAGCGAGTCACTCATGAGATTCCTGGACGGCCTTCCAGACGACGTAAAAGTGCTCGGAGATGCGGCGTATAGGAATCTACATGGATCCGTGTTAACACCGATTGTAGCGAATCGCGCTCACCATCTCAACGATGAGGACGATCGCTACAACCGAGAGGTCACGAGAATTCGCAGCATTGTGGAGCGTTCGATTGGTGCAACGCAGCAAATTTGGCGCATGACCCAGCTGAAGGAAAATCGCTTCCCAGCCAAAAGGGGCGTTCTATTTGCTTCCAAGTGCATAGTTGCATGCGCAGTACTGCACAATAGGTACACCAACTTTATCTAGAAGAGAGCACAGTCACAGGGAAACTCATTTTGGTTTAGTGATAATAGCAAACTGTGGACTGTTCAATAATTATATCTCTTTTGTGTGTATGCTTTCATCCACAAGAGTGTTTGCTGCGTTGCCCCAATCGAACGCTCCACAATGCTGCCAAGTCTGGTGACCTCTCGGTTGTAAAATGATATAGCAAATAGGTATCTGTTAATAGTATATCAAGACACTTATCTGACACATAAATGATGCAATATCAGCCGACAAAAATACTTCCTGATTTAACATTATAAAGACTTACCGCTTGTATCTATAAGTCACCGAGAATGTATGTATTTCTCACATTAAGACTTAGAAGAAACTGGTAAGACAGGAATATGTTGACCTGAAACGTAGTAGGTAACAACACCAGTATTCTGTATAATATAAACATGAATTATTTTCAGATGTATTATCAGATGTAATCAAAAAGGCAAATTGAAGGTATAACTTATTTACAAGTATGATTTGTGTTTACTGAAATTATTTAAAAAAATGTGTAGGAAATCATGATAATTTATGCACAATTTATTAAATCATCTCTATAATCAGTATCATCATCATCATCATCATAATCAGCACCGTCGATGTCACCATCATCATTGTTATCATCATCATTAACATCATCACAATAATCAACAACATCCTTATTACTATTACTATCGTCATCATCTATATAATAAGCTGTACAATGCAGTAATAAAACGAAACCGGATTTCATCGGCTAACTGATGATATAGATGCAATTCCGTAGACATGGCCAAGAACATAATTTACATACTAAATGCTGCTGACTACTTTCTTATATCTGATGATATCCGGTATCATGTATTACTCGCGAGGTATCTGTGTTTATTTTGATTACTCAAAATAATTAATCTGCACGTTTCCTGCCATTATTTCGCGGATGCCACTGATTTCTTTTGTCAGATTGTTGACGGCAGTAATCTGCTGCCGCATCACCTCAACCATCTCTTCCTGTGTAGATTTGGCCTTCTTTCTTGGCTCTCTCGTCTGTTGCACCGCACTTTCCTCTCCACAGGTCGTCTCTGAGCTTGTTGAAGGCTCATCCCCACGTCTCTTGACCCCTCCCTCGGTGACCACGACCTCGGGATTAAGCTGTAGTAGCAAAAGTAGAAAACGCCATTATTAGATAAATAGTTGAGCGCTACACAAATCTTGTTGTAAGTTAATGAGAAACTGAGTGTCGAATTAGAAAGAAGATACAATTTTAGTGAAAGATAAACTTTATTTGATCAAAATGGGTTCAGAAATGGTTGAAATATCTGTAAATATACACCACAAAGATTTGCAATAAATGTGGGCCCACAGACATTTAAACGATGATTTTGAACCAGCCGTCAAAACATTTTTCTTCTTTACAAAAATTTATAAAATTGGTTTTTAGATTTTGTTGTTTTTGTTGATTATCTCTCTATCTAATCACTACCTGATATTTTGTTTTAATGATAACTGTTATCAGGTAATCAATTATCTAAAAACTCAACTAGCCCATGATTAAAATGGATATAAAAATACTTTCATTTCCCTTTTTCCTTTAAGGGTACAAGTCAGTCTGCTTATGTTGACAACTATAATTATTAACACATTTTCTGATACAGGTTGCTGATTGTAAACTTGTTAAACGTAATCTATAGTAACCATGCTGACATGTTTCTGTTAATGATAACATCTGAAAATGATCAAATTCTGCTTTGCAAATGGCAATTAAAATGTTGTTATACCGTATTTCGGGATGTGTTTTTCATATTTCATTAATATCGTAGCACTAACAAAATTGTATACAGTTGTTAACTGGTGGTGGAGTGAAAAGCACGGAATGTTCCACTCCCCGAGGGATTTTAAATGCTATTGAGGGAAGCGTAAATAAGTCCCGAGACGTTCACGAAATAGCATTTTGAATCCAGAGGGGAACATATTCCATGACTTTCCCCGACATCAAAGTTAACAACTGTTTTATCATCTGATTGCAGTGGCGTAGCGTGGTCGGACTGATTGGGGGGGGGGGGGGGGCACGACAATTATTTGGGGGGGGGGGGGGCACACCTTATGTATTTCTTTGTTTTGTCAAAAAATGGCCCCTTATGTTTTCTATTGTTTTTTCCGAAATTATTGGGGGGGCACGTGCCCCCCCCCCCCCTTGCCTCCCCCCCCCGTAGCTACGCCACTGTCTGATTGCCATGTTATAGTGCCATGTAATATCGAAAAATATTACATAGCAGCTCATGTACTGTATTTACTAAGCCAAGTGATCAATCATTATGTGATCAAAAAGCTGTGTGTAGGTTAAAGAGATACTTGAATTCTGGTAAAGGGAGTACAGTTTTGGTCAAACTGAATTTTAACAACTAAAACCTGCACCACTACATTACAAACTAATATCTGTTATAACTCCATCCATTGCTCAAAAGGAATGCAAAATTAAAAACGACTTAGTAAAAAGCCTGTTATCACTAAAAGGAACCGTTCAAACTCAAGAGGGCGCTCCCTAAATACGCATTGATTTCAATAATTTCAAATAAAATATTGTACATGTGATGGTTCATAAAAAATATTGATTGTATAGAAAGATAAACAAATGCCGTTTCTGGGTCGATTTTGATGCAATAAAGTTTCTTCTGCCATTCAAATAATATGCTCTTTCAAATTTTACTCCCATTTGTTCATTATCTCACAATAAATTAATATGTGTGGCGGCCTCTCTACCAAAACTAAATGACCCATTTAAACCTATCCAGAGGTGGGGGAGGGGGGGGGGGGGGGGTTCCGGTGAAGATTTTTCAAGGCCGAGTCTGAGACTTCTTGGTATTCGGGGGCCGAGACAATTGGGAATGATGGTATAGACCACTAAAAATGGACTCAGACTATTGTAAGGGGTAGTTCAGTTTTGGTAGAGAGGGCGCATAATGGCCCCAGCTCTGGGAAGACCTCAAATAGCCCGGCCCTTTTAGGGTTAAACATAACAAGGATAATTTTGTATGAGCAATGGTTGAATAATATACCTTTTGAGAAAGCGCCCTTTTGTATTCTAATGGCTCTTTTAATGATAACGGGCTTTTTACTTAGTCGTTTGTAATTTTGTATACCTTTCGAGCATGGTGGAGTTATAACTATTAGTTTATATTATAAGTGGTATCGATCTCGGGTACGATTTGACGGACACCCCTTCTCCCATGCATAAATTATGGGATACTTTTTAACAGTTTTCAAACTTCTAGTATTTAATTATGATTTGCAAGCTATAAAACTAGATACTAATTTATGTGCTCTTTCTTTTTAATGCAAAGAGAATACTTACCGTTCCCCCACCAGGGAAGTACAGGGAGTAGTACTCCTCGTATTTCAGGAAAAGAACCTCCGATCCTCGAATCGAGGAAGGGCCCTCTGTCTCCCTCCCCGACAGCATGGTTTTACGGACTTCCTCCCGGTAATCCCGTCCGAGGTTCTTCAGGAGGTTCTCGCTCCCTCCCGGCATCAGCCCCAACTGACTGGCCATGTCATCATGAAATCTTTTGGTCTTGCCAGCGCGTTTTTTCTGTCTGTATTCGGAGATGTTTGTGATGTAAGCATCCAGGACAGTTACCTTCTCTTCTTGGCTCAAGATTCGCCTTGCTTTGGGATGAGCCATCTTAAACGAAATTGAAAGAAAAAAAGGAGAATGACATTTTCCAAATAAGAGCAAATCTTACTACAATGACGTAGCGTGGGCGGACAGAATGGGGGAAGGGAGGAGGGCACCAAAGATATTGGGAGGGGGAAAGGGGTACGCCTTATATAATTCATTTTTGTGTTATGTCCCCTGACGTTTTTCATTGTTTTTTTCCAAATTATTGGGGGCATGAGCCTCCGTGCCCCCCCCCCCCCCGTCGCTACGCCACAGCAGTTAACCATTAATATCACATACAAAATAATATTGCATATGTACGAACAACTACACACACACACACACACACGCACACGCACACGTACACGCACACGCACACGCATACATATTTAACAAACAAACAATTAACCTACATAGCCTACCGAATTGGAAACTTTAAAGGGGTAGTATAGTTTTGGTAAGGCTGAACTTTAGTAACCAAACCTGGACAGTAACATGATAAACTATTAGTTATAACTCCACCATGCTCGAAAGCTATACAAAATTACAAACGACTAAGTAAAACGCATGTTATTAAAAAGGAGCCATTTAATCACAAGAGGGCGCTTTTTTAAAAAAGGCATTGGTTTCAACCATTGTCATACAAAATTATGCATGTGATGTTTTTTTGAAATGTTGATTAGATAGAAAGATCATCAACAACTATTTTTTTAAAAAAATTGAAATTTTTTGAAAAAGTGCAGGCTCTTTTTTTTTTTTTTTTTGGAAAAAAGCATCTAATTATTTGGGCCCCAAATAATTATCAGATCAAATAGATTTATTGATACTTCAGCCGTTTCTGGGTCGATATCGACCAAATTTCTACCAAATAAAGTTTATTCTGCCATTAAAATTGCATGTTCTCCCAAATCCGACACTCGGTTTTTGATTACCTTACAAAAGAATTGTGATGTGCAGCGCCCTCTATACCAAAACTAAACTACCCCTTTAATGACTATAAATCAATTGAAAACATCCTCTTGTGCAGCGCCCTCCAGATCAGAAACAGACAAATAGCAACACACTAGCTTATCAGGAGCTTTCTATGTATAACTTTATTTATATTAATCCATGATCATTTTCAGTATAATCCATGTCAACCTTATGTGGCCAAATTAATGCATCCATCACATTAGATACATACATTAAATCATAAATAACAATTTCATAACCAATATAATAATGGTAAATTAGGAATTCAGTTCTTCAACATGATAAAAGATAGAGGCCCCGATGCAGTAATGGATACAATCAATTCTAAGTTACAACTAAATGTAAGTCAGATCTCTCGTTCTATAGTACAACTCGGATTGGTTGAAACGCACAATTTTGTGTGGTACTAATACAGTAAATACCACTGTCGTACTTGTAGAGGGTGGGGGGGGGGGGGGATTTGGGGCGCTCCTCCCCCCCCCCCCCCCCCCGAAAAAAAAATAAATACAAATAAATAAAATTATAATAATACATTTAAAAAAATGAACAATAATAATAATAATACATACATTTATAAATATATTCGAATCATGGCTTTCATATAACTGATTGGAAGTGATTGGAAGAAAAAAGTATTTCTCTAGACAATAAAACTCAGACTTAACACATGTCAAGTCAAATTTCCTTCCCAAGTAGGCTATGCACCGGATTTCATAATTTAAATGGAAGCACTGCAAAAAGCACCTTCACCGTGCACCCACCTACTATGCACACCCTCACATCACCCTACCCCTCTTGGTTATCGATTCGCTCCCACTGGAATATGTCTTGTATATCTCTGAAATACAAGGTCCATGTTGTTTTGTCATAAAAGAATGCTTTGGATGCCCTGTTTGGACTGAATATGTCATTTTGCGAATATTATTTTGGGGGTCCAATAATTTTTTCTTTTATTCATGAATCAATCATAACCTCTTCTGGTTATGACGATGTTGACGAACTAACGGACATTATACTTAGTGCCGCCAAGTCAGAATTTCCTCTCCAGGTAATCAAGTATGCGCCAGATTGCACAGTTTCATGTCCAAAAAGTGAAAAAAGAGCTTGCTACCGTGGGAGGGGAAACACCCCCTCCCACACCCTCCCCCGCTCAATCGCTTCGCTCCTTCTACTACATGTCGTCAAGTCAGAATATCCTTTCCAGGTATTCACATTGCACAGTTTCAAGTCCACACAGTCGCTTCGCTCCTTCCCAATATTCGGTGGTAATGCAGATTTGGTATTGCCCAAGTTACAAGTTAACTCGAGACTGGTCAAAATTGGAAAAGTGGTTCAAACCCCATATCTTTTTTGTCAAAGGGGGGGGGGGGGGGGGGGGGTGTTTGAACTTCAACCCACTCCCTCCAACCCGGGCCTCACCCCCCCCCCCCCCCCCCCCCCCGGGGTCCTCCGACCCGTCCAAATGGGAGCCTCTGACTCCCTGAGTCTGAGTCTGGCTACGCCTCTAATATAATATTATTTGAGATCTGGGGCATTTATTTCGTTTCTCCATATTGGTTCATTCAAACATGATCTGTATCAATGTTTTTGTTTTGTCGCTGGACGTATTTACTAAAATAATAATAGATTCGATCTACACAAATTACCAGCAAATTTTAATACGTATGGGACTAAAGCATCTTTATTAAAAAATAATTAAATTACAATAACAACCCATAAGAGGGCGCGCGTGATGTAAATCACAGAACAGCTGATTACAGGTTGACGAACTTTAGTAGAGAGCATACTCGGAATTACGGAACTTACCCTTCTTCAAAGTAGTAGTAGTAGCAGCAGTAGAAATCGGTAGAAATACAACCGTAGTGTCTTCAAGTCTTCAAGTCATGTAGAATCTTGTCGTTCAAAATTTAGTCACATAATTTAGTATCGATTAATATTCGATATTTGTTTTTGCCGCCATTTCATTACCATACTCTTCCTTCCAAGGCCACGCATATCGCATGAACAGCTACGCCGATACGTACGGGCGGCGGTTCGCGAGCGTTTCACTCACTGCACGTAGCACGTTGTTTTCGAGCTAGTTACTCGGTACTAATCGCAATTTCAGAATTAAATTTCATAGATTCAATAGCAAATACAACTCACGCCAAGTAATGTTTTGATCGGTATATATACTGGGGTCGAGTTAGGATGTAACATGTTTGTTAGTGTGTGGTAATAGTTCTAATTTTGATTGAAATAAATGGCCGTGTAATAGTTTTCGTCATCATTTGAGTGTGTTTGAGATTGATTTTTGTCGGTGTTGAAAAACACTAGCGATACTGTGATCGATTACTACTCAAGGTCATCACGATTAAAAAGTTCGTGACCTTAGACTCTAATCTGGAAGCTGGTGTTTAGCTCAGATTAGAGGCAGTTTTTCACCCTCAACACCAACACTAACCCCAACACCATACTTGAAATCACCCACTGTATGCTCTTATTTGGTGTTCTGCGGCTCATTTTCTCAGTTTTGTTTACATATTATGCGAGACATCGGCTGAACTGGAAAAAAATATCACTAATTGATTTAGTTAAATATGAATTGAAGATGACGATATTGGAATAATGAAATAGTTTATCTGAACTAAAGAAAAAATCAAGACTAAAAACACAATTCAACTTTAAACAAATGCACAACTAGCTGGAATTGCTCGTCATAAAACGCGCGCGACCAAGGTTGGACTATAAACCAGAGCTGACAGAACCGGCGTACGGAACGACAGCGTACGCTACAATTGTCTGTTCTGCGGCTCATTATCTCAGGTTTGTTTACAAATAATGCGAGACATTTGTATTACTAAAACAAAATACGAATTGAATTTACTAAGTATGATTTGAAAAATCAATACAACAATTATTTACCAAAAAAATATCTTACTAAATCCTGCATTAGTTTATGAAGCGACATACAAAGAATTTACACTTTGAATGGTAAATTCGCTTTTTTAATAAATTTTGACGGCTTCTGGCTTCTGGCTGTAATGGAAAAAATACAACTAACTCAGAATCCACACGATCAGTTTTTTCGATAGTTTTGTAATGCTTTTAGTAAAGTAGCAAAATATAGGTAAAATTTGCTTTGTATTTGTCATTATTGCGGTCAGTTTGTAAAGAAAAAAACTATGCTTAAAAGTAGCTTTGTTTTTACTTCACATTGATTCAATGAAAATACATATTGATAAGTTAGTCATGCATATATATGCATAACAATCGGTCATTTGAAGAATTTGATTGGTTCTTCACATATTACAAGGGACCATGTCATAAATTATAAATGAAAATTGAAAGGAAGCAAAGATTGCCATTCAGGTTAGGAACGTGCGCACAAAAGTGCCGCGCCCAGTAAATGAACGGCCTAAACGTACTTGAAAGTGTATGGGAGTATGGATGTATTTCGACCAATCGCATAACTAGAACGTTGTTATGGGGGATATTACAGTTATCAAAATAATAATAGTATGTTTTGCACGGCAGAAAGTCTTCACACACAGCAAAAGAGATCGTGGAGGGTCGATTCTCAGTCAGTGTAGCCCATTTCTGATCCTATAAATGAGATTTGGTTCTAGATATCAACAGTTCAAGTAGCTATGAAGGAACAGGTATGTATCCTTTATTTTTATAAAGCTGGGCGAGTGGTTAAAACAAAATCGGTTTTATGTTTGCGCCAAACCGGTAAAGAAATGTGTATTGAACGCTTGACGGAAATAGAGCGAATGCCTGCAAGTTCGATGTCTCTGTGCGTATGTATGCAATGTCCTTGTACATGTTGTATGGGCAACCTGTCTTGCTTTCAACATGTTTCATATTTTGATATGTCTTGATCGCTGCAGATTGCTATTTGCAAATCCAGTCCATAATGTATCGAACCAAAATTTGTTGAAAATAGCAGTTTATATCCACAACGAAGTCAACATGGATATAAACGACATTGTACGAACTAAACTTATGACTGGTTGCGCACCTTGATACATCCACATGGCGAGAGTAGGCAATTTGGAGAAAAAAATATTTTTGTAGTTTTGCCAGTTTCGGTCAAACATTTGTAATCTTAAGCAAACTTGCACTAGATTCTACAAACTGTCCCTTTTCTTCAGCCCGTTGTATATACATGAACGCTCTGTTTTAGTTGTATTCAAGTGGTGTATTCAAGATAAAGTCACTGGAGTCATTGAGAGATGTGTAACTCTACGCAGAGCAGAGAGGGTGGCAGTACATCCAATCTTGTATTGCATGAAATATGTATTTTAAGAGTAAGAAAGAGAGAGATTTATAGACATGCAAAGAGAGAAAACTTTTTTAAAGGGAGAGTTAAGTTTTGGTAAAGAGAATACAGATTTGGTCAAACTGGTTTTAGTTACCAAAACCTGCACCATTACATAACAAAGTAATAGTTATAACACCACTGTGCTCGAAATCAATACAAAAAATGACAAATGCTTAAGTAAAAAATCTTGCTAAAAAGAGCTGTTAAAGCTCAAAAAGGCGCTCTCTAAAAACTCAGTGGTTTTATCCCGTTAAAATAAAATAGTGTGCATGTGATGTTTTGTTGGCATAGTGATAAGATAGAGAGATAATCAACAACTATCTAAAAACCTATTTTGTAAATTTTTGAAAAGAGGAAGCATTTTTTAAAATTTTCAACGGCTGATTCAAAATTGTCTAATAATTGTGGGGCCCCACATTTATTACAAATGGTTATGTTTATGGATATTTCATCCATTTCTGGACTGATTTTGATCAAATAAAGTTTATTCTGTCATTAAAATTGTATGCTCTTTCAAATTTGACAGTAAGTTTTTCATTATCTCCCAAACAAATATTTTGTGTAGCGCCCTCAATACCAAAAACTCAACTATCCCTTTAACACTGATGCACCATTCGTAATGCTCATTCAATTATGGATTTCCTTGAACAAAAATCAAATACGTTTTTAATTAGTAGTTGATGATATCTATCTTATCATTATTAAAATGAAAAAATCACATCCACAATTTTGTGTGAAAAATTGTTAAAACCAATGAGTTTTTAAATAGTACCCTCTTGAGTTGAAACGGCTCATTTATATTGATAATAGGGTTTTTATTTTTACTTAGTCGTTTGCAAATGTTTATACCTTTCGAGCATGGTGGAGTTATAACTTTTAGTTTGTTCCGCAATGGTGCAGGTTTTGGTTACTAAAATTAAGTTTGACCAAAACTCAACTATCCCTTTAAGAATCATATTTTT
The DNA here is from genome assembly GCA_037951105.1 of Echinarachnius parma. Lineage (NCBI taxonomy): Eukaryota > Metazoa > Echinodermata > Echinoidea > Clypeasteroida > Echinarachniidae > Echinarachnius > Echinarachnius parma. The sequence goes on along the minus strand of JBAMJV010010968.1, from coordinate 29,344 downwards.
GTTCCTCTCTCGCATTATATCTGCCGATATTCTTTTGTATTCATCTCCGGAATAATTGGGGCTGGGACGGGAATAGGGGAGGGCAAAACGCTCTGTTTTTTAAATCTTTTTTTAGTTGAGCTATTCAGGTCCTATAATTGGGTATCCAAAAGAAAACCCTAAGGGGGGGGGGGGGGGGGGGGGTGGTGCTCAAGCCAATGTTGCCACCCAGTGGGTACGTGCACGTAACCAGGCCAGAGTACACATGCATGTCAGAAACATGAAACGATTTGTTTTCTTTCTAATCACACGATTGCCTGATCTAAAACAGAATTGTTTAAACTGTTTTCACAAACATAGCGGGACCAGGGACATGATCAGTAAAAAGAAAAAAATCTACACTAAAGCGAAACGAATCTTGGGTTTGGAATCTTACTCTTGGGTGATAATGTCCTCTTGATTTATCAGTCTTAATTTAGGAAATGTTTCTCTTTTTCATTCTTGTTTTTATTTGTAGGAGAGTTTTATGTGGCCAAACTCTATAACAATATGCATGTATAATTTCAAATAATAACAATTATTATATTAGTATATAGCTGTGTTATCCTTCGCGTATAATTGCATTTATATAAGGCCATTAGTAGAAAAAATCGAAATGTGTTGGGCAATGTAGTTTCTCAAACACATATGAAGGGAACGGAGTCACATTTAAGGTTGAATAATTGGTTCTCTGTCCACTATGTCAACCACAGAAAGCCAGCGTGATCTTCACTTCAATGTGTGTGGCCACCATTATTATGTTGGTGTACTTCTCTTCCGAACAGTACTCCACCACCGGCTTGATTCACAGCCAAAGAGGTCAAAGGTCAGTTCATGCGTGTTGAAATACTGTCAAGCGTTTTCTGTTTGTTTTTCCCTTTGCCCTTTTCGATAAATTTAACTTGCAAACCTTATCATGGTTACATTACATAACATAAATACATTGTAATGTACAGTACATGGTTATGAGAAAACAAATATCTGCTTTAATTTGTTCAATTGTGCAATATATTTCATCAAAGGTACATTATTATACATGTATCATATTTTAACTATTGAAGCATATTTAAACATAATTTGTCTGAGTTTGAATGTAATTTTTTTTTTATAAATAACGTATTCAGCAATCAATAGAAATACTAAATAAAATTAACTATTTTTCATTGTATATCCTATTCTAATTACTTGCTAATTCATCTTAAATTCTGTACGACATAATACTATCTTTGACATCATTTTCTAAAATAATTTCAACATATGCATAGTTGTTTCTCTCTGCGAGTGAATTATTTATCTCGGACCCTGTAATTAGCTGACGGCCTTGCTGCGGCCGTAGTTGGCATTCAAATACATTTTCACACCCATTTCAAGTTAATATAAAAAGACAGTTGGCACATGTTGATTATAAAACCATAAACCTATACACTCATTATGGTGCACGATAAGTTTAATGTTGGCATATAGTTTATGCATATCGCAGAAAACCACGTGTGCAGTAGGACCATGGTATAGGAACAAGACTAAGAATGGTGGGATTTTGCACTTTAGCAAAACATTCACTTAAATAGGTCCACAAAATGGTGCAATGTTACTTTTTGCCGAGTCTGCACCTTTCGCCGTTACTTTGCACCTTTAAAAAAAAAACTTGGTAGCTTATCAAGCAAATGACCAATCAGAGGGGCTGTAACGAATCTACGCGTGAAAGAGAACTATTTTCATATTACGTTGTTGTTTTTTTTCTCCAATTTCTCTTTTTTTCAAATCCCTGCATCCATAATGAGCTATTATTTCACACAAGAAGTCATATAGAGCAGTGAGGTAAAGCAACAATTTGTATTTAAACACAAAGTACATGCGTTTTCTCTCTGTGAGCGAATCTCGGACCCTGTAATTGGTTGAAAGCCTTGCTGTGGCCATAGTTGTCATTAATATGATTTTACAGACCCATTTAATTCATTTCAAGATTATATGAAAATGCAATTGGCACATATTCATTGAAACCCATAAGGGTATACACTCATAATAATGCGTGGTATTTGATGATTGACATAGAGTTTACGAATCGTGTATTATAGGGGTAGTACAGTTTTGGTAAGGCTGAACTTTAGTAACCCAAACCTGCACAGTCTTAGTCTTAGTTCAGTTTATTTAACCATAAAATGAAACATGTACATACAAATGAGTAACATAGTAAACAAAATACGATAAAGGACACCCTTAGAAGCAAATTGCTTGTGGTGGGGCCTTAAAAAGAAAAACAAACTACACATAAATTATACAGTTTAAAAACTTTAAAATGGCATGATACAAACATGCACGCTTACGTCATACACATACACACATACATTCAAAATATCCTCCTCTGCTCAAACTTGTTTACATAAATCATTAAATAATAACTGTGCGCATCGTACTTTAAATCGAGATGTACTTTCCTTAATATCATTACTCAAACTATTCCATTCCTTAATGCCATTTACATAGAAAGAATTTTGTGCATTTGTCGTACGAACTTTAAATAAATGTAACTCATTTTTCTGACGAGTAGAATACGAGTGAATATCACTATTAATAACAAAGTTTATATTAGGAATTTCTGGCAATAGGCGATTTTGAAATTAAAACATAAATATGCGAGTATTAAATTGAATCAATTCATACATTGGGAGTACATGTGTTTTAACAAAAAGTGGCCGTGATGGGGCTAAATAATCAGATTTAGTAGTAATACGCACGACTCGTTTCTGTAACAAATAAATCTTATCCATGTATGATGCATAAGTATTTCCCCAAATAATATTACAATAATTTACATGTGGAAAATCATACTATTATACAACATTAGCTAAATAAAATATTACATAATTTGTTTTATCATAATTGAGAAATAATTTATTACATTTAAACCAATTATCCAATTTTATCAATTCATTATTCATAATATCAAGTAAAGTAAATACACTACTGTGTGATGTAATAACTGAAGTATCATCTGCAAAGAGTGTAAAATGTAATACATTTGAAGATTGTTTAATATCATTTATATAAATTAAAAACAAAAGGGGCCCTAGAACTGATCCTTGTGGAACACCACATATTACATCCCTTTTAGTCGAACAGACACCGTCAACCACCACATACTGCTTTCTATCACTCAAATATTTTTCAATTAATTTCAATGGAAGGCCGCGAATACCATAATAATTTAATTTTCTGAGCAGTATGTGGTGGTCAATGGTGTCGAACGCTTTTGACAAATCCATAAACACACCCAACGAATATTTACCCTTATCCATATTCTTAATTACATAATATGTTAAATGAAGTGCTCCCAAACATGCAGAATAATTCTTCCTAAATCCAAATTGCTCATTAATCAATAAATTGTTTTTCCCAAAAAAATCATAAATTCTTTTATGCAGGATTTTTTCAAATAATTTTGAAAAAATTGATAAAAGAACAATAGGTATATAATTTTGTATATTTTCTTTTTAATTTTTCTTATAAATGGGTATAATTTTAGCTAATTTCAAACTGTCGGGGAATACAGAAGAAATTGATTTATTAAATATATCACATAATGGATCAACAATAAAGTGTATACATTCTGTTACTACTCTGGCAGAAATATCATCTGGGCCACTTGCTTTATGTGGTTTCAATGTTTTACTAAGTTCAATTATTTCACATACTGTAGTAGGTTTTAAAAACAATGATTATGATTTTTTTAAATAATCATTAAATGAAGTATCTACAGCAGGAATACCACGAGCTAGATTTCTCCCTACATTAACAAAGTATGAATTGAAACATTAAACAATCTCTTTTCTATTATTGTAACTAATATTTTCAAAACACGGCAAATCATTCTTTTTGCTCTTTCCTAGTAATACATTAACTTGTGACCATGTTTTCTTGCAATCATTTTTATACTTAGCAAACATTTTATAATAGTACTGTTTCTTAGCTGTTCGTAATAAAGAAGTTAATTTATTTTTATAGATAGTATACTTAGTTCTATTATTATCATTTTGCTAGATTTCTCCCTACATTAACAAAGTATGAATTGAAACATTAAACAATCTCTTTTCTATTATTGTAACTAATATTTTCAAAACACGGCAAATCATTCTTCTTGCTCTTTCCTAGTAATACATTAACTTGTGACCATGTTTTCTTGCAATCATTTTTATACTTAGCAAACATTTTATAATAGTACTGTTTCTTAGCTGTTCGTAATAAAGAAGTTAATTTATTTTTATAGATAGTATACTTAGTTCTATTATTATCATTTTGTTGTTTAAAAAACTGTTGATATAATTTTTGTTTCTTTCGTACTGATATCAAAAGTCCTTTACTTATCCATGGTTGCTTGAATTTGCACTTCTTTTTCTTTAAAAAAAATGGGTAACAATGGAAAACAATCATCGTACAATAATGAGAATTTACATATAAATTTATTATAACAATAATTCACATTATCAACATTATACATATTTGACCAATCTATTTTGTTCAACTCATTCTTCAATCGAGATATCCCGTCTTTTGTAATTTGTCTTTTCTTCATACTAACAAATTCAGAACGATGACTATACTGATTATCTTTATTATTTTTACAAACATTAATACAATACACTGGAAAATGGTCGGAAAAGTCGGAGTAACATTACAAACTTATAGTTATAACTCCACCATGCTCGAATGATAAGTAAAAAGCCTGTATCATTCAAAAAGGGCCATTACAACAGAAGAGGGCACTCTCTAATAAAAGCATTGGTTTCAACCAATTATTTTTCGTACACAATTATGCATGTGATATTTTAATCAACAACTATTCAAAAACCGCTTTTGACAATTTTTGAAAAAGTTGAAGCAATTTAATTTATTTTTTAAAGGGATAGTTGAGTTTTGGTAAAGAGAGTACAGTTTTGGTCAAACTGAATTTTAGTAACCAAAACCTGCACCATTACATTACAAACTAATAGTTATAACCAGTGGCGTAGAGGTTCTTACACCTGGGGGGGATGACTTGCCGTTCACCGGACCAATACCAATTTGTGCGCGCCCGAGACCGCCTGCCAAATTTGTTCAAGACCAAGGAAATTGCTTGAAAGTCCTCTCAGTGGGGGGGGGGGGGGGGGGGGGGGTTAGATGTTAAGATGGTCGTGACCAGGCGGGCCGGAAGCAGTTTTGGATTGGGGGTGCAAAACCTATGGGGGCTCACGATTTGTGTGTGTAGGAGCTCATGCCCCACCACACTCACAGTGCTGCCAACTTTGAGCCAGATGTGAGAGCGAGACATTGCAAGGAGCGAAGCGACCAAGCCCGAGGGAGCGAAGTGGGGGGGAGGGGGTGTCCCCCATCCCACGGTAGGGAGCTTTTGCATTTTTGGACTTGACATTGTGCAATCTGGTGCTTACCTAGATAGGAAATTCGGGCTTAACATTGACTGTATCTGGGAAAGCGTGTTATGATTTGATCGACCAGAAATGTTATGTTAAATATATTTTCAAGAAGAAAACAAATAATTGACGCACTGATACATATGCTCCCCAACACAGGGAGCGAAGTGACTGAGCGGGGGGGGGGGGGGGGGGGGGGGGAGGCGGGGGGGGTGTCCCCCCTCCCACGGTAGGGAGCTTTTGCATTTTTGGATTTGAAATTGTGCAATCTGGTGCTTACCTAGATATGAATTATTCGGGCTTAACATTGACTGTATCTGGGAAAGCGTGTTATGATTTGATCGACCAGAAATTTTAAATATATTTTCACGAAGAAAACAAATAATTGACACACTAATAAATATGCACCCCAATACACACACAAATATTGTATTTATATTTAGCGTCATACACAGTTCCAACATCACCATATGCCACATAAACACATATGTGATTACAAATTAAGTATACATTTATCATATTACTGATTGCGATCATGATAGTGATATAATATATTACTTGACGGAAAAGATAAATATATCTATGAAAGTGTTTGCCACTATTGTTAAGTATGATTCTTTTATCGAAACAATCATGAATTATATAATACATGTTTATTCTTTGTATAGTAAGGGTGCATGAACATGATTATTATTGTAGATTAAATGTTTGCCTATATTTTATTAGGCATTTGGCGGTTGCAGTACCGATTTGATGAAAACGTAGTACAGTGTTCCCACTTATTCTCATATACCAGCCCTTTATCATGTTTATTAGATTAGTAATAACATTCAAATTAGATATGAAGATATTTGCCTATACATTGTAAAACTTGATATACATAAGTGTCGTATGGATTTAATGACAATATACCAGTTAGAAAAACAACATGTTTTTTTTTTTATAATTCCTTAATCATATTATTGTAATTTAGAATAAGTTGTATACCTTTATTTTCTTGGGCCTGATACAGTAGTATAGATTAACTAACTATACTGATCTTGTTTAAACAACAATACCTAGACATTCGTTAAAGAATATTATTCAGTTATTTGTAGATACCTTAATCAAATTATTTTTAGATGAAGTGTATGCCTACATTTTCTATAAATATATATTTGCTATAATACCTATATTTTCAAGTTGTTCCTGGTAATGTTTCTAATTTTGTTGTCACAAACCAAAAATGGTTTTGGTATTTCTTCTCGGGTTTGAGATGATATATTCTAGATGCTAATACAATTTGTATTTACAATATATAAATAGCGTTGTTTATCATAGTGGACATTTTATGAGTTCCATGTTGATTAAATTAATGAGTAGTTTAATCATGTACTTAGCCAAAGATGTGATAACCATGAGATACTCATACCCATGTTTAGAAGGTTAGTTTCATTTCTAATAACAATAATACATCATAGAGTTGTATTATCATATTGAATCGCATAGCGGACTCCATAATCTGCAATACCATTACGCTGATTTAGTAACAAAAATTTAATTCAAAGGTACGGTTACGTTTGATTGGAGCGCAACTAAAGATATATTCTCATCATAGAAATGTGTTATTTGCCTTTTTAGAGTTGGATGCTCTTGACAAAGAATACTTGTGTAGTAAAGAAATACTCCCCAATTTTGTCACGGTACATGGTTATCATGAATTGGTACTAACCTCAATTGAAAACTGACACAATAGTTGTATTCTTACGGAGTAATAAAAGCCTGAATTATGTATTCAAATCGAAAATAATAATCTGAACTCTCGACTGAAATCGTTTAGCGTCATACACAGTTCCAACATCACCATATGCCATATTACGTATGATCCAACAACATAGCCTATTGCCTATAATGAGTCCCGAGGGGCGAAGCTACCGAGGGCTGGGGCAGAGCCAAATAGGGAGGGTTTGGGAAGGGGTATCCCCCTCCCACGGAGAAGATTTTGCATTTATATGTGTACTTGAAATTATGCAATTTGGTGCATGTCACACAAGCAGTCAGAGCAATGCCAGCCTACACTGGAACTACGTGGCCCGGTATACAGAATAAAATACTCACCCCATACCATACGCAAGTTACACAACAAACTGAGATAGTCTGTTCGCGCGCGAAGCGCGCAGCGAAAATTGAAAGTGGATGATTGTATACATTACTTTTTGAACGTTAGAATTAACAAGTCTTAGCTCATACAACTAATGTTTTCTTTCCCACTCGTATACAGATTACAGATACACACACACAAAATATATCCTTCCCTAAAATCTGGGGGGGGATGATTGTACATGTCATCCCCCCCACCTTGTGAGGTGGGGGGGATGCATACCCCTCATCCCCCCCGTTGTCTACGCCCCTGGTTATAACTCCACCATGTTCGAAAGGAATACAAAATTACAAATGACTAAGTAAAATACCTGTTATCATTCAAAAAGAGCCGTTACAACTCAAGAGGGCGCTCCCTAAAAATATAATATTGTGCATTTACTGTTTTGTTGAAATAGTGAGTAGATAGAGAGATAATCTACAACTATTTAAAAACCTCTTTTGTAAATGTTTGAAAAGAGGAAGCTTTTTAAAAAAAATTTTAACAGCTGGTTCAAAATTATCGAATAATTTTGGGGCCCCACAATTATTATAAATGGTTATGTTTATGAATATTTCAGGCATTTCTGAACCGATTTTTATCAAATAAAGTTTATTCTGTCATTAAAATTGTATGCTCTTTCAAATTTGACACTCACAAAAAATTGTTTTGTGTAGCGCCCTCTATACCAAAACTTAACTATCCGTTTAAAAAATCATCGAATAAATCTGGGGCCCAGATTTATTACGATCGGATATATTTATTGTTATTTTATCAATTTTTGAACCGATTTTTACTAAATAAAGTTTATTCTGCCATTCTTTCAAATTCGACACTCAGTTTTTCCTTACTTCTCCAAAAAAAAAATGTGTTGTGCAGCGCCCTCTCTACCAAAACTGAAACATGCGTGTAGTAGGACCATGGTATAGGAAAAAGACTAAGAAAGGTGCGACTTTGCTCTTTAGCAAAAATGCATATTTAGAGGTGCATACAATGGTGCAACTTTAATCCTATGCCGAGTCTGCACCCTATTCCGTCACTTTACACCATTCCTAAACCTTTTTTTTAAGTGTGCGTGATAATATCAGAAATCCATTTTTACTTTTTTGCACCGGTTAAACAGTGTTCCTTTTTTATTAAATAATCGCACGTCATTCGGAAGATTGAAGTCTCAAATTATATCACAATTAGACAAATATAGTAAACCACTAACAAACATTTATAAATGTACAAACTGCTGAAAACTGCTTGTGCACTATGAAGGCAAGTGTAATAAAATGTAAGTCAATGATATCATATGTTCCCTTCTGTTAGTACAATGTCTTACGTATTTCTTCTTTTTTAACTTATGTGTGTCTTTTTGTTGTTGTTTTATTTAGTTTCTAACTTAATTGCTAACTTAGAAATCACAACACAAACAATACAAAATACAAAAACGAAAGATGACTTAGAAATCACAACACATACAATACAAAATATAAAAATTCTGAGAAATCCACAAATAAACATCACAAATGTACATGATTATAGGCTAGGTACATACAGGCCACAGCCACATGTGCGGCACACATAATTGGTGAGAACGAGCTGTGTGCTACTAGTACGGAGAGAGAATTTTATTACTCTTGCCCGAGTTTTATTACCTCGATGTAGAGCGCTGTACCGCAATAAAAAGTGTTTCCCCGGGAAATCCCCCCTCGATCCCCCATTTTGATGGATACTCAGTATGACATGTGGCTAAATCAGTAAGGACACTGGCAGAGTTGAATATGGGGGTTTTTTGTGATGGAAATGTCCCATGTGAATTGAGGACCAGTCCTTAGCAACCTTACTAAACCAAGCTCCGCCCATTATCTCAATCCATCCCCAAAGCCCGTCAATAACACCACCATATCAGAAAGTTACCATTCCAAGTCCACCACAAATCTCTTACAAAGGCCAATAAATTCCAGGGACGAAATTTTCATAGTGTAAACTACAACTATTTAAAAACCTCTTTTGTAAATGTTTGAAAAGAGGAAGCTTTTAAAAAAAATTTTTAACAGCTGGTTCAAAATTATCGAATAATTTTGGGGCCCCACAATTATTATAAATGGTTATGTTTATGGATATTTCAGTCATTTCTGAACCGATTTTTATCAAATAAAGTTTATTCTGTCATTAAAATTGTATGCTCTTTCAAATTTGACACTCACAAAAAATTGTTTTGTGTAGCGCCCTCTATACCAAAACTTAACTATCCGTTTAAAAAATCATCGAATAAATCTGGGGCCCAGATTTATTACGATCGGATATATTTATTGTTATTTTATCAATTTTTGAACCGATTTTTACTAAATAAAGTTTATTCTGCCATTCTTTCAAATTCGACACTCAGTTTTTCCTTACTTCTCCAAAAAAAAATGTGTTGTGCAGCGCCCTCTCTACCAAAACTGAAACATGCGTGTAGTAGGACCATGGTATAGGAAAAAGACTAAGAAAGGTGCGACTTTGCTCTTTAGCAAAAATGCATATTTAGAGGTGCATACAATGGTGCAACTTTAATCCTATGCCGAGTCTGCACCCTATTCCGTCACTTTACACCATTCCTAAACCTTTTTTTTAAGTGTGCGTGATAATATCAGAAATCCATTTTTACTTTTTTGCACCGGTTAAACAGTGTTCCTTTTTTATTAAATAATCGCACGTCATTCGGAAGATTGAAGTCTCAAATTATATCACAATTAGACAAATATAGTAAACCACTAACAAACATTTATAAATGTACAAACTGCTGAAAACTGCTTGTGCACTATGAAGGCAAGTGTAATAAAATGTAAGTCAATGAAGCCGCGAGCTATCGAATCTTGCAGATTCTTCTTCGGGCGTACAAACGACATCTAACTGTACTCAACATTAGATGATACACATAAATAGGTAAATGTAAATGTAAATGCATTAGCAGGCTAGAGTAGACAGGAACAAAAGAAATGGTGCTGATGCAAGCTGCTGAGGATGGGAGTATGTGTCAAGTGGTGGCTAGAAAGTTAAGAGATGGGCAATGAAAAGGCATGATGTAGGTACAAAAGAGGTTTACATGGGGATAGGGGAACGATTAGTGCAGGGGTACAAAGAAGAATGGGATTGGGAATGTGTGCAAAGTGTTACATGAGCATGTCAGAATGGCGATATATAGAGTATAAGGGAAAATAGCTAGGTGGGAATGATATTATGATGGGGGAAAACAAAACAAACTGATTAGGAAAAGTGGAGGAAAAAAAGACCCCATGGAAAATAATGACATGATAGGTAAAAACCGAATGATAAATACAGTAAGGTAATTTACCAACAAGGTAGGATGAATGTAATAAAATGATGTATTCGGAATCTGTGGAGAGAAATGAGTGGAGAAAGCAAGCTGAAAAGAGATATACTACAATTCAATATATAGTGTGTTTTGGAGAAAATGCGAATGGGCAGAGTAAAACGTAAAGGTAATAACTAACCAAAATGGTGTGATATCAAATAATATAAACAGAATATGTGGAGAGAAGTGGAGAAAATAAACTAGTTAGGATATGTGCAGGGTAGAGAGACAATGAATGTATCAAATGTAAAAGTCATAATGTAAACAAATAAATAGTGCTGTCAGGAAGGGAACGAAACATGGAAGTATATTGAACGGAATCTGTTGAGGAAGAGAGTTGAAATAAAAGCAGATTCATCAAATCCTTCTAAGATGTTGAGACCATGTGGGTGTATATTGCCTAAGCGTCTCATCCATAGCTTCTCTCTGCTGGTGCGGAATGAGTCTGGACGGTTGCCGAATGATTCGATGTTCTGAAGAATCATGTCTTAAAAGGAATGTTTGGGTGAATTGAAATGAAACCCTACTGGGGTGTCCAGTTTGAATTTCAAAACAGTAGATCTGTGGCCGTATCAACATTTATAATACATACACCAACACACATTTTAAATACGGCTGATGTTTGTTTTTCTCTGCGCTATTTTATCACAGTTTCTGCACCTAAATGTCATGATTTTGGTCGGAATTTAACTCTTAAAGGGATAGTTGAGTTCTGGTAAGGAGAGTACAGTTTTGGTGAAACTGAATTTTAGTAACCAAAGCCTGCATCATTACATTACAAACTAATAGTTATAACTAGAAAGGAACACAAAATTACAAATGACGTAGTAAAGATCATGTTATCATTCAAAAAGAGCTGTTAAAACGTAAGAGGGCGCTCTCTAAACACTCATCGGTTTCAACCATTTTGAATAAAATATTGTGCATGTGATGCTTTGTTGAAATAGTGATTAGATAGAGAAATAACCAACAACTATCTAAATACATATTTTGTAACTTTTTGAAAAGAGGAAGCAATTTTTTGAATTTTTAACGGCTGGTTCAAAATTCTCTAATAAACCTGGGGCCCCAGGTTTATTACAAATGGTTATATTTATGGATATTTCAGCCGTCTCTGAACCGATTTTGATCAAACAAAGATGATTTTATTATTTAAATCTTATGCTCTTTCAAATTTTACACTCAGTTTTTCATTACCTCACAAAAAAAATAAGTAGTCTAGCGCCCTCTCTACTAAAACTCAACTATCCCTTTAATGTATACTTGTGTCATCCGGTAATTGTTTTAACATTATCAATGCATATTGTGGCATAAAGTGCTGAATTTTGACTTATTTGATCACTGACTGTGGGGTAGGTGTCTGTGTACAAAATTAGTTTGATTGTGTAAGCAGATGTGATTTAGATGAGAATAATTCTTTTATGAAATCTATTTTTGTAGATATGAATAACTCACCAAAAGGATATTATTGAAGGTGTGATATATAGACCACCAACATATTCTGTTTAATAATTTTCAGAAGATTTTGTACCCGTTTTAGATAATGTTAATCGGAGAAAAACAATATTGTATTTAATTGAGTCAGTGCCTGAAAAATCGCACTTACATCGAGTAACGATCAATGCGTGTGCATTGTTAGTACCTCTTCTTTGTTATACACGGCTGAATGCGCACTAAATGGCGCACGCATTGATTGCTAACTGATGCTATGACGGGCAGAAAGTGCCAATTATCAGGCATTGAATCGGAAAAAAAATGACCAAAAAGGAACCTGATCTGGTCACACTTTAGACGTCCTAAAACAAAAACTACTCGACCAAAATTACCGTTTTTGCTATATTATTTCTTTGTCGTAAAAGCCCTATTCCGTGAACCTAGTCATTTTTTATTTTTTATTATGGTAAGTACCCATTTCCGTTTTTTGTGGGCCACCCTGGATACTATGTTATAATCAAACTGTAGAAGCCCGTAATGACATTTGTAATACTATTAATGATATTTTTTTGTATTAATATTGGCCCAAGGCTTTCATTCTAATTTGATATACACACGAAGACAAAATGGTTGATAAATGATGCAAAGTAACAAAAAAAAGGTGCAGACTCGGCATAGGATTAAAGTTGCACCATTTTATGCACCTTTTAGAGTGCATTTTGCTAGAGGGCAAAGTCGCACCTTTCTTAGTCATGTTCCTAAACCATGGTCCTACTGCACGCATGGTTTTATGTACTCCTCTGTTAATACAAGATTCGTACACTCTATGTCAATCATCAAATATATCACACACTATTATGAATGTATACCCTTATGGTTTTGAATGAATATGTGCCACTTTTATTTTAATATGATCTTGAAAAGAATTAGATGGGTCTGTTAAATCATATCAATGACAACTACGGACACAGCAAGGCTATCAACCAATTACAGGGTCCGAGAGAAACAATTCACTCACGGAGAGAAAACACATGTATTTTGTGTTTAAAGGCAAACTTGTTGATTTACATCACTGCTCTATTGGTTCTTGCGTAAAAAAAGAAGCTCATCATGCATGCAGGGATTTGAAAAACAGAGAAATTGGCAGTAACGTAATATGAAAATAGTTCTTCTTCACACGTCGATTCGCTACAGCCCATTTGATTGGTCATTTGCTTGATAAGCTACCAAGCGAGAATCAAACAAGGTGCAGAGTAACGGCGAAAGGTGCAGACTTGGCAAAGGAGTAACATTGCACCATTTTGTGCACCTATTTAGGTGAATGTTTGTTTAAGTACAAAGACCCACTATTTTTCGTCTTGTTCCTATACAACGGTCCTACTGCACATGTTGCTTTCTGAGATATATATACCATTGATAAACTCTATGCCAACATCAAAAGTATTGTGCACCATAATGAGTGTATAAGTTTATGGTTTTATAATTAACATTGTGTCAACTGTCTTTTTATATTAAATCAAAATTATTGAAATTAGTCTGAAAATAAATGACAACTACGGCCACGGCTAGGCAGTCAGCCAATTACAAGGTCCGAGAGAAATAATTAACTCACAGAGAGACAAAATATGCATTTAGTGTTGTAATGCAAAATGTTTGATATCCATCACTATTCTATGATTCTTTTGTAAAATGATAGCTTATTATGCATGAAGGAAATGAAGTATTATGATAATATTTATAATTAAAAAATAGTTTTGTTACAGCCCCTCTGATTGGTAATTTGTTTTGCAAAGCTATCGCACGCTATGCACAAAGAAAACAAATAATCGGAAGGTGCAGACTTGACAAAGATGCAGAGTATACAGTATAACCGGAGTAATAATTACAAAAAAATCTAAAGACCAGTTCATGCGTAGCCTATCATCAATGGTTGCTCATAGCAATTTGAAAAGCTTTTCAGGTTGTCCGACACAGGCAACAGCTGATTTGTGCACGATTTTGTATACGTAATGAATCGCATTTATATCAATTGAATAGTTCGACTCCAGGTCACCGCTGAACGGTCTATTGACTTGATTTGTTTTGAATAACATTGTGTATGCAGTTGGACCATCAAAACTTAGGAATATAACATTTTGTTACAAAAGAGAAGTCTTCTTCGAATTCATTCTATTATTGGGAAACATAAGGAAACAAACAAAAGCAGATTCGATTTAAAAATGCGTAATCATGCTGTTGACACCTAAAATACCTTGCTAGATACGAACAAGGTGCGAAATCCATTAGAATTGCATAGTTTCAGTTGTTTATTCAATGAAGGGGCTGTTAGTCTTGCATTAAGCCCTATAATACATTTGATGTGCAAGGCGGCGCATCTTGTGTTAGAATCGGTATACATATTTTAATTACAGTATTTGCGTGTGTTTTGTTCAAATGGTTGCAGTGGTTAGAGTATTTAACTGTAATATGACGTCCTACACAAATGTTGGGTCATCAGCTACACTGTCAAAATTAACTGTACAATTATTCGTTTTCTTTGCTCTTAACATTATATATTTTCACGTTTATCAATGTTTCAGATCTTCCCTGTAAATAACAAAATCCTGTTAGTTATAATAAATCATATTTTATTACAATTACCCACATTCAATGTTAATAAACGATGTTCTTGTACTACCTACGACTGTCCCATGTTTTGTATTTACAAATCTTTACAACAATCCTGTTTAACTAACAGCACATGTTGTTTATTTTACTACCCAGGTCTGTTAAAAAGCCTATTCTTTTGTTGTTGACATAGAATACAAATAAAACCACACGATTTGCAGTAATTTGTTACAGGTTCATGAATATTCATGTACTAGTTTGTGCTTTTGCAAAACGAACATGTAATATGTTCATAATCTCGTTATTTTGTGAAATAATTATCAGAATGCATTTGTAATTTAATTTAGTGAAAATTAATTAACAGTGGACTATTGTGAACCATTTTGGGTGGAAATTAATTAAGGCGATATTGTTTTAACGTCTGTGTTCAATTAGTAACCACTAAAAAACATACATCGTGTTGTAACCTGCTTATAAGCTAAACGTGAACAAGGACCGATGGTTAGGAATGATAGGTATTAGGCATAGGGCAAAGTATGTAAAGGTTATGTCTTAGGTTATTAGGACTAGGAGGATAGGACTATACACACATGCACTCGCTGGAAAGGGGTGTTTAACTTTTAACCATTTTGGTGCATCTTTACACTTCAAATTCCAATTCAAATTCAAATTCATTTTATTTCCACAACTTGAATTAAAAACATACAAAGAGATATTATACATTGTAAAAAACAATGCATAACAACAATAACAGGTAAAATACATCAAATATAACAAAGGAGGTAATACAAGAAGTAAAGTCACAGTGTGGAGGGAGGAACAAAGGCCATTGACCTGTCTCAGGCTCCTCCCCGGAGTTAAGTACAACATAAAACAGTAAATATACATTGAGTAAAATGAATAAACACATTGATCACACACATACACACACGCGCGCACACACACACACACACACACACACACACAAACAATAAAACTAACATGTGGAGAGATGCTTTGTATACAGTATTATATCTATAAAATGGGTAGGCAAGATTAAGTATATAAATTAATAATATTTACTTTTAGTTGACGAGTGAAAATTGGTAGTGAAGTGCATTGAGTTTGAGACTTTGGGAGGCAATTCCTTGTGTTTGGGCCAGAGTATTTTATGGTGCTTCTTGAAAATTCGTATCTATAATTTGGTAATCTAACATCTTCAGATTGTCGAGTGGAATACTTAATCATATTTTTATTTTGAACAAAATAAGAATCAAATAATGGTGGTAATTTTTCATTTGTAAAAAGATACATAAAACGAGCAGTCTGAATAATATACAAATCACACAATTTCAACAACTTTAGTTTTTTAGATAATGGTTCAGTATGTGCACGAGGCTTGGAATTTGTAATAATTCTTATTGCATATTTTTGAAGAGTTATAAGTCTACTTAGGTGAGACATTGCACAATTTCCCCAAATTATATTACAATAAGTAAGATGTGGCAAAATCATAGTTTGATATAACTTAACAAGAATATTAAGGGGTAAAATGTCCTTAAGTCTATTTATTGCACCAATTCCTTGTCTTACCTTTGTACATAGGCTACCTATGTGTTCCTTCCATGATAGTTTATCATATATTACAATACCTAAAAACTTAGTTGATTTAACAAGTGGAATCTTACACGAGTTTATATATATATTCACATCATTTTCTACAATAGTCTTATTTTTAGGTTTAAAAAGCATACAACAAGTTTTATCAACATTTAATTTAAGCTTATTAGCAAGGAACCAATTACTGACTGAGCGAAGCTCATTATTAAAAGTTAAACACAGACTATTAACATCATTACCAGATAAAAAGATATTAGTATCATCTGCAAAAACAATAGTTTGGAGAATGGTACTAGCAAATTGTAAATCATTCACATACAAAAGAAAAAATAAGGGCCCTAATACAGAACCCTGTGGTACACCAATATTTACATCACGGTAACTAGACGATTCATTTCCAATAGACACATATTGCACTCGATTACATACATAGCTTCGAAACCAATTTAGGGCAACGCCTGTTATACCATAACATTCCATCTTTTTAATTAAAATACTATGATCAATGCAATCAAATGCCTTTGATAAGTCTAAAAACAATCCAAGTAAAATTTTCTTATTTTCAAAAGCTTCTGATATTGTACTTGTAAATTCCATGAGAGCCATGTAAGAGGAATGCCCTTGTCTAAAACCAAATTGTTTCATATATAAAATATCTTTCTTTATTAAATAATCCATCAATTGTTTATATATCAATTTTTTCAAATATTTTAGAAAACACACATAACAAAGAAATAGGTCTATAATTAGTTAAAGTATCCTTGCTACCTCCCTTATGAATAGGAATAATTCTTGCAATTTTTAGAGAGTTTGGGAGCAAACCATCTTCAATAGATAAATTAAACATATTGCACAATGGTTTTACAATTAGAATGATACACCTTTTTATAATACTTTATACTTAATGCCATCATATCCTGGGCTTTTATCCGCTTTTAAATTGTTTACAATTTCAAAAATATCGCATATCTGTACAGGTTTTAAAACATAGAGTTTGAATAATCATTGGAGGAAAAAAATCTGTAAAATGTGATAATGTAGGTGCAATATTATCTACTATTTCAGAGCCAACACTACTAACAAAAGTCATTAAAAGTGTCAGCAATTACATGCTGATCATAAATAAACTGTCCATTCGGCTGCAAAATGCGAAGCTGCATTTTTCTCTTGTTTTATTCAAAAGCTTATTTATAATTCTCCATGTATCTTTCATATTATTTTGAGCATTTTTAAATTGATTCATATAATAATTTCTCTTTTTTTTACGTACTTCTGAATTTACTGATATTTCTATATAAAATATACACGTTCTTACGATAGTCTGTTGGATTTTTAACAAACTTTGAATACAATGCATTTTTTTTATTACACATTTTTTTTAGACTACTATCAAACCATGGCTTTTTATACTTGGTACATTTCTGTTTAGGTTCAACAAGTGGGAAATATCTATTATATATGCAAGTTATTATTTTGATAAACACTTTAAATCTATTATTAACATCACCATTTGTAAACATCTTTCCCAATCAATTTCGCTTAAATCTTCACAAAATCTAGCAGTATACTTATCATTTTATCTCACGTTTATAAATGGTTTCAACATGTATTTCTAATTCAAACTTATAATGACAAAATATAGGAAAGTGATCACTTACATCGCACACTATAATACCAGATTCTATATTTTTTTATGTCGATTTACAAAAATCGTTATCTATCAAAGATGTAGAATTTTCAGTCCCTAGTGGGTTTAAGAGTCAATGGAGTAAACGAGTATGTCATTAAAAAGTCAACAAATTTATCTACATCAGAACAAAGTGAAGCATTCAATAAATTAGCATTCAAAATCACCAGTTAAAATACATTCTTTATGTTCAGTTGATACTGAGTTAGTGGATGTTCAAGACAATGCAACAATTCTAAAACAGACTGTGAAGGCGGTCTATAAATTATGGCAAGAATAATATTTTTATACTTAGTACGAATTTCAATAAAAAGTGATTCAATACTTTCATTAAAAATATCAAGATCATAATATCGTCTCACAAATTTTATATCATTTCTTACATAAAAACCAACACCGCCACCTCTTTTTCCCTTTCTGTTATTGCCAACATAAGAATACCCATCTAATACAATGGTTTCATTTGCGGAAAGCCAAGTTTCAGACAGGGCAATAACAGAAAATGTATTTGTAAAAGATAAAATCACTGTCTCAAAATTATTAAAATTCTTTTTAAGACTCCTGCAATTAAAATGAATGAAAGGCAGTGTCTTGTCTAGTCTGTGGGATATCATTATATTCATTTGGCAAGAAATATGCAGTTTCATTCACGAGACCATCATGCAAGCCCCTTATCAATCGTGATAAGCGCTATATAAAAATTGGATATTATATTATTATTATATGTGACCGCTTACCCCAAAACCCCCAAAAGTTGACAAACATGAATTTGGATTTTTTTATCTAGCTGGAAAGAGTAGACACTAAGCTGTTAAAATGATATATAACTCATCAAATTTGGACACCTCCGAACCTAATCAACAAAGCGATTAAATGTAGGAGAGTGGGAAGGTCTAGTTTTACAGAATGAGGAGAAAAGAGGCTCTAAAGATTAGGGTCACTCAGGCGCGTAGTGCGGAGGAGCCTAGAAAACTGCTCATTACTCAACTTTGCTTCGTTTAAGACTCAAAATTTGAAACCAGTCGATAGAGGAAAGATTTATGCTTTCAGGTAAAGTAAATTTATAAAATTAGATTTTTCAGCAAAATTACATACTTTAGGCTCAGATAGCAGAGAATCATATACCGCGACTTTTTGGGGGTTTTGGGTAAGCAGTTCACATATTATCATTTTCTGACATCGAACACACACAAACGCATCAGCAGCAATAGCAAGTATGAACAAATATAATATGTACATAATTATTGTCACTATATGGTTAAGAATAAATCAACGAGTAAAATCGAAAGAGTAAAAATGTAAGGAGTAATGGGATTGTACTCGTTCAATAATTTACAATAAAAGATTAAAATAAGTGAGACAGATTTCAGATTGTTCATTTGCTAAGAGTTGAATGTTAAATGTTAATGTTTTCTCAATTTGTTCAGGTCTTCATCATTTGTGATCAGTTTTGTGATGTGTTTACCTCCACTGGCTGCGATGCTGGCAATAATGCGTCCATCGGTTGACCATGCTGAGGTAACACCGGTTGTCTTCCGTGCTGCAGCCAGGAGTTTCTGATTCTCGAGAGTGAGGTCTTCTACGATAACAATTCGCGTACCTTTCACCTTTTTCCTATTGTAAAATGATTTCTCTCTTCTTCCTGTGGGTCGTGAGCCTAACTATGACAGGGCGCGGGCGCGCTCTGTCAGCTGATGAGGGTTCCGGATGAAGGACCCGGTCCTGATGCTGGCTCGTTGGGATTGTGTGGCCTGCCGGTCATGTGCGAGCGGTCAATGTCACTCGGATCGATCAGCACGCCTAGCTTCTGGGTGATCATGTCAGCGACGATGGCATCGGTGTTCTCCCCCTTCGTTTCAGCGAGCCCAAATATGCGGATGTTTGATCTTCTCGAATACTGCTCAGATCTGTTCATCTCCGTTTCCACTCTCTGAACGGTGTGTTGTTGCTGGATCATTCTCTCCTGCAGGTGTTTGATCTCGTGCTCTTTGTTTTCTAGGTTACGTTGGATGTCAAACATCTCTCCGTTTAGCTCCTCAACGGTGTTGAGAAATTTCCCCAATTTCTCCTCTAGTTTCTCCTCGAGTTTTCTTTCAACCACTTGGCCCACGATATTGTTAAGTAGATCGTTGAATTCAGGGTTTCTCAGTAGATCGTGCATAACCTTGGTGGCTATGGCAACAGTCTGTCTTGTGCTCTTTGTGTTGCTGGCAGTTGTGGTGGTTTCCTGAGGTTTAGTAGCCATTGTGCGGGTATTAGCACTGACAATAGTCAGTAGACCGTGTGAATAGATCGTGTGCGAGCAAGTTCAATTCAACGTGTCGATCTATGAATGGAGCCCATCGGCCCTGTCGATGAAAAGGTACGGGACACGGTGTTCATTAACGCCGAGTGTACTGGGGAAGGCCTCAGCTGTTTGTGGTGTCTAAACTGGCTGCATGCTGTGTTCGACCTTACAAGCTGTTACACTCTAAAACAATCCATTGATCCTAAACAAGGTTTTTTTTTACATCTCCTCCATTTTGTACTCTAGTTCCATGAGATTATGATGTAAGGTTCACAATTGCTATCCAGTGGCATGTGTCTGCGATCAAAGTCAAAAACGCAAATTTCCGTGGCACAACATCAAATGCTTCCTATACCGATGAATCGAGTATACTACTATTATTGATGATAACTCAAAGGTGCAATGTTGCACAACACTGGTGCAACTGTGCACCTTTAACTTATATTGACACTTACACTTACACCTAAATTTACACTTAGACTTACATCTACGTATCTATTGTTAGGTGCAATTATGCACCTTTTCCTAAATAAACAATATTGCACCCCCAATGTGCGAACGGTGAAGGATTAAATCTGAACCTTTACCAAAAGGTAAACGTTTGCACTTACATAGGTTCTTCCAGTTTGGCAACGGTTTGCTCCTATATAGGTGTAAGATTGCCCCTTTTTTTCTTAGTGTGTACATGCAGCTTTGATAATTATCTAAAGAAAATTATACTACTGCTTTTTTTTCCCATTACACCAAAATGAATACATGTAATCGAATAAGTATGCAATGTTGAAATTGGAAACAAACAGTGTATACAATGGTATACTTAACGCGCCGTAAGCGACTATTGGCACAAACAGCGGAGCGCTTCGTTCGACCTAAGTCACAGACATAGGTGACCTCACACCACAAAACGACCAATAAGTCGGGGAAAATGATTGTGCTTATTTTGACATGTCAATACCGATAAAATGGTATATAATTTGTCATACTTGGACTAGCGAACCCTCTCAAAATGAGCAGCCAAGATTTGGAACATGGCTGAATCAGTTTTAAAGTAAGGGAGAAAACGGGCCGTTTTAAAGATCGGCGTCCATTCAAGCACTGTAATCTGATCATATTTATTTGAATAAAGACCATATTTAAACATGATTTCTGACGCTGACAATTTCACAATAGGTAGATTATGATACCTTCATTCAGGAAATACCAAAATCCTGAATTTCATATTTTAAGGAGAATTTGGCTATATCAGCTAATAACAGACAAACTACCACAGCGACATAACGGTCGTTTTGCGGTGTAAGGTATTGTGTGCATGCGCGCGCACACAAGATAAATGTACGTACTGCGTCGTACACACATTTATCGTCGCGTAACGATGCGTGCGCGTGTGTTAAGTTAGCGACCGTAATGACCAAGCGCGAGTCATGGGTAGCTAGCCTCCTATGGTGCCGGTGCCAGAGCGCCTAGAAATAATCTGGCCACGGGGGGATCTACTGCACCCCGCACAAAGAGTTAATGCATTAAAAAAGAATGGTCCTATAATTTGTTACCCATTATGTCATATTATTTGTTTTTATACACTGAGGTTGTGCCATTTAAATCGAAAATTGCTAGATTTGTGTCTATTTAAACAATTGTCCTAAAGATGATGTATCTAATCATCACCCTATCTCTATCTTGCCTTTATTTCGAAAGTGTTAGAAAGATGTGTATACAATAGATTATTTAATTGTCTAACTCAGTGTAATATTATTGCAAATAAGTAGGGTTTTAGTAGTGGACATTCCACATCTCATGCTTTACAAGAATGTATTCTATCAACCACTGTTCACTTTTTGCACTTGTCAACAAAGTTACCATATCCCTTTAAGTCTTTTTTCTAAGGAATATGCAATATTAAGGAAATAATGAATGATTTTGATTGAGGTAGGGCAGCCTATTTCATGAATCGGAGTTCAATAGGTACTGGCGAGGCTGCACGCTGAGTGAAATAGACTGCCCTCGAAAATAAAATGTTTAATTATTTATTTTATATAACACCTACCGGCACACACAGAATAAAATATTGTCTTACCTTTAAGTTTAACTCGAGTCCAGGAGAAAAATATGCCATTCCAACACTACAGAACTCGAATTAAAAAAAAGGTGGGGAAATTGCTCTCCATGATCTGACTCTAGTCTAGACCTTCTGATTCCAACATGAAATCATTTCTCTTGTCATGTGCCGCTGCTGGTTGACTATTCAATTAAAATGTCAAATTTAAACATGTCTTTACTGGCTAGATCTATCAAACAATTCAAACATCCAACTCCAAAACTGAACACATTTTGCAAAACCAAAATAAGCATTTCCCTTGCCTTGGCCTTGGCTTTAGTTTAAATTGAAGACGACTCACTGCATATTTATTTAGTTTACTCAACTTGGTGTTTACACTTGCAGAATCACAGTCAAGTCTCAAGAAAATTCTCTAGTTCAGCGTCAATTACCTAATTCGTCGCCATCGTAAATGGTATACCATATTCGTCGATCACAATTAAATAAACACAAACAATGATCCAATTCATGTACGCGACATGATTGTTGTATTTTGTAAAATTGTACACAACTTAACTAAAAACGATACAATGCGTATTTAGCGCAATTATTCGATCCACATTTAACGACGCGCGCGCCTCGACAATACTACGCGCTTAGCGCGCTTGTTGACTAGGCAACTGAATAAACAAATACGGTAGGGGGTATCCTCGCATTGCAACGCAATAAATAAACAACGAAATTATAGCGAGCTTATAAATGCAGCGCAGCTCGCTAGCTAGCGCTGCATATCATGTATTCATGTCCGCAGGAATTGCACCCAACTTATAACGTGTAGGGTGAACCAGTACATCACTCAGTTCAATTGATGACGTCACCGGCCGTGCATTAGTCGACTAATGCACGATCGGATCAAGTAATGAGTGCATTAGATAATTTCTTGTGAATATCATGTGACCTGAATTCAACCAATCACAACTCGAGAACATTCTATGGTGTTATATAATATACTTTTGTGGATCTTAATTTGCGTATTACGAACATTATTTTGCTAAGTTAGTACGTAAAATAGCTCATCATGTAATCTATTCTTGATTTGTGTAGATTTATATTACAAAGCCTGTCTCGATTCCTTCAATTTTCGCTCGTAAGGTACTCCACTATAGTCACAGGCACATAGCCAGGTTGGGGGGGGGGGGGGGGTTCGAAAGGTCCACTTTCAATCGATCTCGACCATCTAAACCAAACACCCTCCTCCCCCCCCCCGCTTACACGACTCTCAAACAGTGGTCTTGGTCTCGGCCACGTTCTGGTTCGGTCTCGGTCCCGTTTTTTGTAAATTACGCACCCCCCCGCCCCCCGCCACCCTGTAAAAATCCTGGCAACCGGCCAGAGTAATGCTAGTAGACAAGGCTGTTGCAAGCTCCCGCACATCTGATTTACTAATTCGAACTACCGTACATTAGCAAATGTGATTGGTTAATTAGCGATATGCATTTTACCAGTAACGATTACTTCGGGGAGAACAATTTAGAAATGGCATTTATGAAGGTAAATGAGAAATAAAAACATGAATGTTAAATGGAATGTTAAATGGAATGTTAAATGGAATGTTAAATGGAATGTTAAATGGAATGTTAAATGGAAATACAGGTGAGTCAAAATAAACGAAAGCGGACCGTAAAGGGGTAGTCCTGTTTTAGTAGAAACGGCGCTGCACAACACTTTTTTTTTGTAAGGTAATGAAAAACTGAGTGTCGAATTTGAAAGAAGATGAAATTTTAATGGCAGAATAAACTTTATTTGGTCAAAATCGGTTCAGAAATGGCTGAAATATCAATAAACATATAATAAACTGTAATAAATCTGTGCCCCAGATTTATTCGATGATAAAAAAAAAAATGTAAAACAAATGCTTACACTTTTTCAAAAATTGTCAAAAGCGGTTTTTAAATAGTTGTTGATGATTTCTCTATTTTTAATCATTATTTCAAAAAAAGCATCTCATGCATAATTTTGTATGAAAAATGGTTGAAACCAATGCTTTTTTTTAGAGAGCGCCCTCTTGTGTTTAAATGGCTCTTTTTGAATGATAACAGGCTTTTTACTTAGTCGTTTGTAATTTTGTATATCATTTGAGCATGGTGGAGTTATAACTACATGTATTAGTTTGTAATGTTATTGTGCAGGTTTTGGTTACTAAAGTGCATCCTTACCAAAACTGTACTACCCCTTTAATAGCTTATAAATCCACAATTCTAAACATATATGTGTTGATATTGGTATCATATTAAAGCTTGGGATATTGCGTTTAAAAGCACGCTTCACCGAACGCGACCTAATTATCCAAAGTCATGCAAAAATGAACCGTGTCCAACTTTGCAGTGTTCTTGTTTTGTGAATGGTTTCATCTGCTGTTTGATGTTCAAATATAACTTCATCCTACATGTCCTGTTTAGGGCCTCCTGCCTCCAAACAGTGCGGTTGCTGATGGATGGAGGGTGGGGGATGCCCTTCCACCTTGATAAACATGGAAAACATTGGCAACCAGCTGTTATTTTGTTTTGATTCACCAAATTTAATGATATTCACCAAATGTTCTTTTGCAAACAAAACGTTAGACAGAAGCATCCATTCATGATGGCACAAGACAACGGCAAACTTGGACACGGCTAGTTTTTGCGTGACTTTGGATAATAAGGTTGCGTTCGATGAAGCATACAGCGATCAAAATGTGTGATATATCATTGTTAAGGAGATTTCCCAAGCTTTGAAATGATATCAATATCAATATATATATGTTTAGAATTGTTGACTTATAAGGTATCAAAGTCCTGTTTCGTTTATTTTGAACCACACTGTATAGCGCTATTTACAACGTATCATGGCGCTTACACAATGTATACATAACAAACTATTCTTACGACTAATAATTAAAACAAATCAAGCAAAAGGAACGATTTTAGGTGTTTTGTAAAGGTGATTACATAAGGAATGTGTATAATGTGCTGTGTTAGAGCATTCTTTAATACAGAAGATGCGATAGTAAATATTTTATCCACAAAAACAAAGTAATATCTCAGGACAACATGTTTAGAAGTGTCAGTGACGGAACGAAGATTACAAGTAGGATTGTGATAGAAATATTCACAAAGGAGGATGATAATATTTCATGAATAATTGTATACATATTCAAACAAATTTGGAACTGAATATGTTCACTGAAAGGTGGCCAAGTTTGTCATGTTTGTATTGCTATTTTCAGATCACGAAACGTCAGCGCAGTGCAGAGGTTATTCCTTTACAAAGAATCTACGTTGGCTCGTTTTCTTCAGCCGATTACAGTTTCGACAACGGCTCCTACCGCATGCGAACCAGTCGATAGGATAGTGTATATCAAGACGCACAAGACCGGTTCCACGACGTTGGCATCTATACTGGAACGATTCGGTTATCTGCGAAACCTCAGCTTTGCTATGAGCCGAAATAGTCACATTATCTCTAACAACGGATTGTTCGATCGGAAAATGCCATATCAAATCCCGAATAGGACTCGACATGACTTCGACATGCTGACAAACCATGTCAGGTACAACCGGAAGGAGATGGAAGTCGCGGTTCCCGGAGCAATGTACATCTCTATTATCCGCGATCCGATCACGCAGCTAGAATCGGCGTTTGGATACTTTGATATGGCCAAGAGTTTGAAGATTAAGACAAACAATCCATTCGAGACATTCATGTCGGATCCGAGAAAATATTACGCGATGAAAGGGTATTTTTGGACTCGTGCTCGGAATGGCATGATGTACGACTTTGGGTTCGATCACCAGAATGACGAAAATGTCACTAAAGTTAAGGAGAAGATCGAGGTCTTGTCGAAGGAGATTGATCTGATGCTTATAACTGAGTACTTCGACGAATCTCTGATTCTCCTCCGCAAACTACTGTGCTGGGATTTCGACGATATCTTGTATATATCGAACGGCATACGGAGCAAAAGCCACAGGTGCACGGTGTCTGTAGACACTGCGAAGAAGGTACGCGCTTGGAGCGCCGCAGACGCAATGCTGTACGAGCGCTTCAACCTTACGATGTGGCAGAAGGTCCAGGACTACGGACCCACATTCCAGCAGGACCTAGATCACTTCCGGTCCATGCAGCAGGACGTGATGGGGACTTGTGTAGACCGAAGTAAGAACAACACTGATGATCCTCGCGTGGTTAAGCTTACTCTGAAGACCAAAGCAAAGTACTGTGTAGATATCCTCAGAGGGGATGTGCCCTATGCATTCCTCATCAAGAACGGTATGATCGCACGAGCGGCGCAGCAAGCTGCTCAGAAGACTGAATGACGGCTGGGACCGTACAATTATAAAACAAAAATAACAATAAAGTGCAGGATATGACTACATATGCTATGAGGGCAGCGCTTTAAAGACGTATCAGAATTTGAACAAACTCTTTGATGAATGGGGGTTGGGTTTTGTCTCAATATATACTAGAAAGAGAACAATCTCCCCTCCCCCTAGTGGGAATTGGGCCTAATAATTTAACAAAGCAGTACAAACTAATTAGGGTTAAATTTATCTAACAGCACACAGTAAGAAAAAAGGGTTGATAAATGGTGCAAAGTACCGGAAAAAAGGTGCAGACACGGCATAGGATTAAAGTTGCACCATATTATGCACCTATAAAGGTGCATTTCGTCTAAAGTGCAAAGTCGCACCTTCCTTAGTCGTGTTCCTATACAATTGTCCTACTGCACGCATGTGTTTATGTACTCCTCTGTTAATACACGATTCATGAACTCTATGTCAATCATCACATAATTATGAGTGTATAGTCTTATGGTTTTTAATGAATATGTGCAAATTTTATTTTCAAATAAAATCTTGAAATGAATAAAATGGGTCTGTAAATCAAACTACGGCAACATCAAGGCTATATCAACCAATTACAGGGTCTGAGAGAAATAATTCACTCACAGAGAGAAAACAACATATATTTTGTGTTTAAATGAAATTTGTTTGAATTACATCACTCCTCTATGACTGCTTGTGGAAAATAATAGCTCTTTATGCATGCACGGATTTAAAAACAGAGAAATTGAAAATAGTTCTCCTTCACACGTAAATTCGTTACAGCCCCTCGAATTGGTAATTTCCTTCATAAGCTACCAAGTGAGAATCAAACAAAGATAATAAATACAGTACACTCTAAACAAAAAAGGAGGTTAAAATAAGGTGCAAAGTAACGGCGAAAGGTGCAGACTCGGCAAAAGAGTAACATTTCACCATTAATGCACCTATTTAGGTAAAATTTGTGTTCAGCAAATCAGCAACGGCTGATTTGTGTACGACTTTGTCTACGTATCGCATTGATATCAATTGAATAGTTCGTCTCCAGGTTACTGCTGGACGGTTTATTGACTTGATTTGTTTGAATAACATTGTTTATACAATTGGACCATCAAACCCAGGAGATATACACTTTGTTAAAAAGAGAGAAGTCTTCTAAAGCCTAGTGCCCACTAGGCGATCTGCGCTTGCGATCTAGCCCGAGTTGCTAGCGATCTCGTTTCGGTGTGAATCGCACCAGTTCGCCGCGAGTCAGCCAGATCTCATTGCTTACGCGATCTTTTCGGTGCCCACTATGCGATCTCACGGCGACGTCCTATTGTCCCTATTTCCACGCATGCGTGCATGGTTGAGAATTACAGCGAGGTATTGTTCGCTCTTGCTTGTCTTGACATCATAATCAGCTTTGCGATTTTGTTTTAATAAACCCAGTGCCCACTTTGCGACCTGCGCCAAGCGATCTTGCCCGAATAGGAGCGATCCCCTGAGATCTGTGGTTAAGTCGCACAGTGGGCACCCCAGATCGCTGTAACTCGCGTCCGCAAGGGTGGTGTCGGTTGCGGTTGCCAGGTTTTTGGACATGTTGAAAAATCTGGCGACCTCCGGCTTCGATCGGCAAACTCGCAAGCAGATTCGCACAGTGAGCACCGCCCAGATCGGTCTCGATCGCATGTCGGGCGGGATCACACAAATGGCAAGCCGTTTGAACAATTATTCATATTTCTGATAACAAGAATCCAATGGAATTCTTTATATCAAGAAATATATTCATGATATCCAGAATTCGATTTCTTGATATCAAGAATTGAATTCTTGAAATAATAATAATAATAATATATAGCATTTACAGAGCACCATGTATCTAGGTGCCCTATTCAGAGGCGCATTATTACCCTTGGTCATCAGGTACAGTTCAAACCCGCACCACTATCTTGTGCACCATCTCAACTCCCAGGGGAGCATACTAGCCCAAGCTGCCCAAGAATTACCATTGGTTAACAACAGAAAATGAATTCTTTACATCAAGAATCGATGTTCAGTTATGCGAAACTGCTTTTCAAAGGCGCCCTGCGAGAACCAATAATTATTTTCGTGATATCAAGAAAAGGAAATAAATGTTAAAACGGCTAGCCATGACTGGTCATGCTCGCACATTCAACAAATTCCAACAAATTTAACAAATTCCAAATCAAACAAGTGTGAATCCATGGCTATTGTATTCCTCGGCAATGCGTCAAAATGGGGCCAAGGCATGACCCCGAAGAAGTCACACTGAAAAGATCGCGTGCACAATGGAATCGGGCTGACTCACTGCGAACTGATGTGATTCCAAGGTCACTAGCCCAATGCCCACTACGCGATCTTGCCCGAAATAGGAGCGATCCCCTGAGATCTGTGTTAAGTCTCAAAGTGGGCACCAATGGCCGCACCAGATCGCCGCGAATGCGAT